>CM059201.1:7809290-7908795 GCA_030323885.1 Branchipolynoe longqiensis
ATGAATTAGGTATTATTAGAGAGGTCTTATAGGGCTACTTTTATAATTGGAATATTATTATAATGACTTTATAGAAATAACTGGATGATTTAAATATGATTAAAACAGTTTTCTTAATTATGCATATGTAGTTACCAACATGATAGAATGAATTAGGTATTATTAGAGAGGTCTTATAGGGCTACTTTTATAATTGGAATATTATTATAATGACTTTATAGAAATAACTGGATGATTTAAATATGATTAAAACAGTTTTCTTAATGTAAAACAATGTCAGATCAGAAGGATCGGTCTCTTCACCCCCCTCTCCCCACATATTTAGCGCTAGTAATAGCAGTATGTTAAACACTAAGTCGACAAAATAAGCAAAACATTGCGAGATTTTCACGCTTTCATAAACCCTCACAAAACGTTGTTTTCTCCCCACCCTCCCTCCATTACTTTTCTTTCTTTCTTTCTTTCTTTCTTTCTTCCTTTCTTTCTTTTCTTTCTTTCTTTCTTTCTTTCTTTCTTTCTTTCTTTCTTTCTTTCTTTCTTTCTTTCTTCATTAAAACAAGGGGGAGGTTCCCTAGCCTACCCTGACTGCTGTAGCATCGAAGACGCAAACTGTAGAACCTGTAAGCCAGCATCATGTCATACTTAAGTTAGTGATGGACCGAAGCTGC
This sequence comes from Branchipolynoe longqiensis, assembly GCA_030323885.1. NCBI lineage: Eukaryota > Metazoa > Annelida > Polychaeta > Phyllodocida > Polynoidae > Branchipolynoe > Branchipolynoe longqiensis. The sequence goes on from CM059201.1 coordinate 7,809,959, forward strand.
GCATTCCTTTGTCGTTGATGCGCTGGACCAGGTCCGCCATCCCTTCGGGCTGGGTCTGATGTTAATAATACATTAGCTCTGCTTTGGCTCTGAGTGGCCATGTCCCACTTTTAGTCTTAGGATGCACTAAGCAACATTGATGCAAGTCACTGCCTTACCTGGTGTTCCTCTCCACTCCACTCCACTGCCTTACCTGGTGTTCCACGCCACTCCACTGCCTTACCTGGTGTTCCACTCCACTGCCTTACCTGGTGTTCCACTCCACTCCACTGCCTTACCTGGTGTTCCACTCCACTCCACTGCCTTACCTGGTGTTCCACTCCACTGCCTTACCTGGTGTTCCACTCCACTCCACTGCCTTACCTGGTGTTCCACTCCACTCCACTGCCTTACCTGGTGTTCCACTCCACTCCACTGCCTTACCTGGTGTTCCACTCCGCTCCACTGCCTTACCTGGTGTTCCACTCCACTCCACTGCCTTACCTGGTGTTCCACTCCACTGCATTACCTGGTGTTCCACTCCACTCCACTGCCTTACCTGGTGTTCCACTCCACTCCACTGCCTTACCTGGTGTTCCACTCCACTCCACTGCCTTACCTGGTGCTCCACTCCACTGCCTTACCTGGTGTTCCACTCCACTGCCTTACCTGGTGTTCCACTCCACTCCACTGCCTTACCTGGTGTTCCACTCCACTGCCTTACCTGGTGTTCCACTCCACTCCACTGCCTTACCTGGTGTTCCACTCCACTGCCTTACCTGGTGTTCCACTCCACTCCACTGCCTTACCTGGTGTTCCACTCCACTCCACTGCCTTACCTGGTGTTCCACTCCACTGCCTTACCTGGTGTTCCACTCCACTCCACTGCCTTACCTGGTGTTCCACTCCACTCCACTGCCTTACCTGGTGTTCCACTCCACTCCACTCCACTGCCTTACCTGGTGTTCCACTCCACTCCACTGCCTTACCTGGTGTTCCACTCCACTCCACTGCCTTACCTGGTGTTCCACTCCACTCCGCTCCACTGCCTTACCTGGTGTTCCACTCCACTCCACTGCCTTACCTGGTGTTCCACTCCACTCCACTGCCTTACCTGTTGTTCCACTCCACTGCCTTACCTGGTGTTCCACTCCACTCCACTGCCTTACCTGGTGTTCCACTCCACTCCACTGCCTTACCTGGTGTTCCACTCCACTCCACTGCCTTACCTGGTGTTCCACTCCACTGCCTTACCTGGTGTTCCACTCCACTCCACTGACTTACCTGGTGCTCCACTCCACTCCACTGCCTTACCTGGTGCTCCACTCCACTGCCTTACCTGGTGTTCCACTCCACTCCACTGCCTTACCTGGTGTTCCACTCCACTCCACTGCCTTACCTGGTGTTCCACCCCTGCCTTACCTGTGTTCCACTCCCACTGACTTACCTGGTGCTCCACTCCACTCCACTGCCTTACCTGGTGTTCCACTCCACTCCACTGCCTTACCTGGTGTTCCACTCCACTCCACTGCCTTACCTGGTGTTCCACTCCATTCCACTGCCTTACCTCGTGTTCCACTCCACTGCCTTACCTGGTGTTCCACTCCACTCCACTGCCTTACCTGGTGTTCCACTCCACTCCACTGCCTTACCTGGTGTTCCACTCCACTCCACTGCCTTACCTGGTGTTCCACTCCACTCCACTGCCTTACCTGGTGTTCCACTCCACTCCACTGCCTTACCTGGTGTTCCATTCCACTGCCTTACCTCGTGTTCCGTTCCGTTCCACTCCACTCCACTCCACTCCACTGCCTTCCCTGGCATTCCCTGGCATTCCCTCTCCTCCTATCCCCTCACCTCGCATTCCCTTGCCCCCTCCCCCCCTCTTCCCTCTTCTCTCCTCTCCTATTAACCTTAATAATAATAATCATCATCGTCATCATCATCATTTAGACCAGAAAATAAATGCAAGTATATATTTTTATTACGCGTACACGTTGAAATGCTTTGTCTGGCTCTTGTCGCCTTGAAGATGGTATTCGTTACTAATCCGACACTCACTCACTCACTCACTCACTCACTCACTCACTCACTCACTCACTCACTCACTCACTCACTCACTCACTGTTTGTAGTCCCTGTGTGGCTCACTTTATGCTGGTTTCCATCGCGTTCGTCTCACCCGCCCCCTCTATTCACCTTCCACCCCGCATCCCCAACTCCCCTCAATGGGGGCTGGGGGGTGGGGGGGTGATCCTTCATTAGTGTGCCTGTCATGTTGGTTGATACAAGTCACATGGCGGTCTTTAGGGAAGTGTAGGCTGATTAATATCAGTGGGCGGTGTCGGGCAGTGATGTCCTGTACATGACACGCCCGGTGTGCTGAGTGAAGCACACGTACACACACCCATCCTGATATGACCTTAGATGTTGCCATGTAAAACTGCAATAAACACACATACACACATCCGTCCTGATATGACCTTAAATGTTGCCACGTAAAACTGCAACATACACACATACACACACCCGTCCTGATATGACCTTAAATGTTGCCATGTAAAACTGCAATAAACACACATACACACATCCGTCCTGATATGACCTTAAATGTTGCCACGTAAAACTGCAACATACACACATACACACACCCGTCCTGATATGACCTTAGATGTTGCCACGTAAAACTGCAACAGACACACGTACACACACCCGTCCTGATATGACCTTAGATGTTGCCACGTCATCATCATGATCATCATGCTGTCAGTCGCGATGCGACAAAGACTGCTTTCATTTTTTGACTGCCGCTCTCCATTTAGCTCTCTGCTGTGAGAGTGATGTCCATGAGTCGGTCTTAATGTCTCTCAGCTTCAGGTTTCTCTTGGTGGTATCCTTGAACTGGAGACGAGGGTGCCCTCTCTTTCTGTAAGCAGAAGACAGTTGAGAGTAGAGGATCTGCTTTGGTAGCCTGTCTGATGACATCCTCATGAGGTGTCCAGTCCACCGAAGATTCTTTTTGATCAGAAGATCTTCCATAGAGGGCAACCCCATCCGTTCGAGTATTTCCTTTTTGCCACGTAAAACTGCAATAAACACACATACACACACCCGTACTGATATGACCGTAGATCTTACCACGTAAAACTGCAACAAAAACACGTACACACACACAGTCAAACAGGAACCTCAGCTTGCATGAGTGTCAATTCTCGCCGTCTACGTTTCACACTGTGGCCCATTCTTCCATTACAAACTACCGACAGCTGGACACTGTCGCTACTTGTATAAGTTATAATGTGAGCCATGCCTTGGAAGTTAAATTTTGATGTCATTTGACACAAATTTAACCACTTCAAAATTGTGTCCGCGATCCAAGTTTCTTTATCATTTAACATAAATTTGACCATTTCAGATTTGGTGTCAATTTCACACTATACGCCATTCACCTTTCATCGTGAACATGGCCCTTTGTTTTAGAGATGGCGTTAAACCATCATCAGTCAATCCATTACAGATCAGATCTTCATTTTCTCTCACCAATTTTGCCATTAGCGTGAGTTCTTTCATACTGATGATACTGTTGCATGTTCTTTTACACTTGTGAACAGCTTTCCATTAATGTGGCATGTTCTTCCGTTACGTTGGCACGTTCTTTTCTGTACATTTTTGTTGTTTACGTTAGTTGATTAAAGCGGGAGAATGTTCAATTGCAGACAGTTGGTCTTCCTCCATTCCATTTCCACTGCTCCTTGCCATATCCTAGAAATGCAGAGCACCGCTTACCGTGTCACGTTCTTCCATTGATATTACAGTTAAACTAGACTTACCTGGAAGGTGACGTATTCATTAAGATTCATTAAGATGCTTACGAATACAAAGTCAATGATTACTGAACCTTGATCGCCCAATATCTTACATGCTGTAGATAAAAGATTGACCTGGTACTTGGAGTACACGGGTGAACGACAACGTACTGTAAATACGGGTGAAAATAGCTTTAGTATGGAACATGAAGTAGAAACTGTGGTTCCATGATCAAATGGCTACATATATTGCCACAGATTTGGTGAAATGGGAGAGAATGCAAAAATTCAAGATGGCAGCCATAGAACGCCGTCGATTTCAATTTTTAAATCGTATTAAACTAGCTATTTTATTATATTTTTCAACTCAAAGGTAGCGGGTAAATATGAAGACATCTACAAAGAATAAATGTTGCTTCTTAGATTGTGAAATTAGGCTCTCATTTCATTAACCCGCTTTTTCGACCGTTTTTATACAGGGTTGGTATTCACCCGTATACTGCGAGTACCGGGTGAATCCTTTATCTAACAATGCTGCTGCCAGTCAGGGCTTTCTATTAAGTCCACCATATTGATTCATCTGGTTATTTTACCATGACTCGTTCTTCAATCACCATAACCGCTATTTCAAAAGCTCGCTCTTTACTTAGTTATACTTATCTGTTTTTGTTAGTTTTTTAAAACTTTTAAAAGAGTAGAATATACCTTTTACTTGATAAAAAAGAATACGACTATGCTGCACAGTAGCTGTGGCGTGTTAGTTGAACATTGTGGCCAGCACTTCAGTTCGCCCTTTTCTTCTGTGAAGAAGTAGTAAACCGTTACCAGGAAAACAAATTAAACAAATTGTATTAATAAAACAATAACAAAGATCTGATGCTTGAAGGCTGCCTTATTCCAGCCATGTGCAGACGAAAGCTAGTTGTTGGGCGGGTTATAGTTTCAAACAAACTGGAGCAGAACCGGCACTGTGGTATGAGGAAGTTCAACCACGTGTATGTTCCCAAAATGAGATTACTTCTCTCTGTCCATGTCCGTCAGTGATGTGCTCTACCGTCTTTTTACCCTCAATATCAACTCCCCTCTACAGCACACATCCTCAAAATAACGAGGGCGGTCCTGGTCGGAGGCAGAGTAGCCTTGTACACGGACATTCAGGGAAAACACCCGGAGCAATGAAAAGCAAACTAGTTTATGTGCGTCCAAAGTTGTCCACATTTTCACCGTCCTACAAAGGATACTTTGTTTGTTTTTACGACCCCCCCCCCCCCCCCAAAACACTAAAAAAGTAAACATCGCTACTGCGGGTCACAAAGGATACCACTGGGGGGCTGAGGGAATTTGAACAAATTAAACTTTTGTTTGTGTGTGTGTATGTATATATATATATATATATATACATAGTTGATTAAGCAGGGTAATTTTCAATCGCGTACACTTGGGGCATGATCGATTAATCGACTCTGGTCACCCGAGCCACTTTTTGGCCCATGCGCACATCCTGCAGACTCGGGTCGAATAATCGAATAAGCTTCTCCACGCTCGGGTGACAAAATGGTGGCCGTTTTATTAGTTTTTTTAGTAGCTGATATAATTACAGCAAAATATGATTTAACTATTTTTATGATGGCATAGTTTAGTGATATTTCCATTTCATTAATCTATGTTATTACCAACAACAAAAATGTATGACTGGTACCGGTGGCTGTTATCCTGCAGGACGGTACCAACGCAAATGTGACGTCATCGCTCCTTGCAAACCCCAGCCAAGAGGTGGGTTAGCGGGGTCGGGTTGTTTTGCACCTGGCACGTGTATTTGTCGACTCCACTCGCGGTGTTCTATTTGAAATTCTGACGACTTGGGTGACCCGGGTGGCCCGGGTCGTGTTAATCGATTACGGCCTCGATGTACCTCATTCCACCGGTCCTTTCCCTATCCTAGTCTGGGTCTGTAGTAAAATGTTGACGTGAACTACATTTAGGGGGAAGGTGTAGGTTTGGAAAAGTAGTACTCTTTGTACTACGTTGACAACCTGGAAACACTTTCCTTGTGTATGTATTATAGAATTATGTGTATTTTGTTTGAATCTAGACCACTTTGACACTAACAATATCTTATGGGACACACACACGTCTGAACTAAGACATCTGAACCTGGCCCCACGCGTGCAGACTACGTTAACTAGGGCACACCCTGACATGGCGATGAACAGCATGCCCATATAGGGTGTGAAGGTTTAGACTACTATTTACTTTTGTTTCGACATCCTTACTACCCCAGTCACACGAGGCCTGCATTCGCTTAATCGGTTCGCGACGTCAAACCGTCCTCATTGCACCCTCCTTATGCCCTCCTTTAGTGCTGGCGCCGTGAGGACGCCAACCTCCCGGCATCCATTTTGGAAATTTTGGACGCAATGAAGTTGAATGTGCTGCACTTGCAACCTCCTTGCATCCAGTTTGGTCGGCGCCATTAAAAAGTGGTTGGTGACCTGGCACCGCAAGGTCACCGACCCCTTGGTTGGCGAGTTGGCGCCGACCTAGTGGTGCCAAAATATGCAATACCGCGCCCACCGGGTGGTCGGCACTATGGCGTCGCCCCGGTGCTGATGCGGCGCTGATATGGCGACGGCCTGGCGCCGACCATGTATTTGAATTAATCTATCGAATAGGACACTGGGAGGTTGGTGTCCTTTTGGGCGTAAGGAGGTCGGAGGCGGACACTGGCTCTCGTGTGACTGGGGTATACCATAGCCATGTGTGGCGGGTTGGTTGTTGGAGTTTTACGTCCTGGCAACATCCAAGGTCATATCAGGACGGGTACCGATTTGTGACAGTGCACCCCCATGATGACATTATAGTGCTGCCCCACTGGCAGACCAGGCCGCCAGCACCATGACCAGATATCCCACTCAGTCACATTATCCTGACACTGAGCTAACCATTCCTTGCCATGTCCTAATAATGCAAAGCGCCAAGCATCAATTTTGTATGTCATTGGTTTGACTCGACTGGGAATTGAAGTCTCGACCTTCCGCACAGGAAGCCTGCACTCTACCGATTCGACCAGCTCGTGTCGTAATTGTATGGGTGGTGTGTATACTGGATGTAGAGATGAATATGGCAAAGCGTACTATTACCAATCCCATGATTACAATAAAAGGTGCCGTGCTTTGTTACCGGCAGTAAACGGCCCTCTGAATGTGACCCAGTTTACAGACAGCTTTTAATGGCCACCCGACCCGGCTGAAGGCTCCTGTGGGGCGAGCAAAATGCCAAATAAGGTGCACACAGCAGGCTTTTCGAACCCACACAAGTTGCACTTTTAAATTTGTTGACTGTCTAAAATAAAAATGAAATATACTTCCAAACTTAAAGTATATTATAATATCATCCTATTTATCTAAAATGAAATATATACAGAAACTCGAAAACACTGGATTATGCGACTTTTATCAGATCTGCATCTCGTATATCGTAGATTCTATCTTGTATTACACACTCCATGTCTTGGCTTGCTATATATCATACTGTATTATTAGAAAATATATTTTCTGTTTTGCCTTCCATTATTTTCGAAAGGTCAATAAACAGACAAGTAGAGGGCCCAACGTGTTTGAATGTATTGACATTATTATCCCTCTTCTCCCTCCCCCCTGTTACTCCCCCCCCCCCCTCATCCCATCCTCAAGTCGCGGATTGTGTATCATTTAAAAATTAATATTACCCTGCAGAGAGCAGTGTGGTCGGTATCCGGTTACCAATAAGCAAGGGCCGGGGGTTGTACAGCCAGCAGTATGCACGTGCTTCACAGTCCCCTTACTGCTTATCGGAAGGAGTAGCCTATGTGGCGGCAGCCTATGTGGCGGCAGCCTATGTGGCAGCAGCCTATGTGGCAGCAGCCTATGTGGCAGCAGCCTATGTGGCGGCGGCCTATGTGGCGGCATCCTATGTGGTGGCAGCCTATGTGGTGGTAGCCTATGTGGTGGCAGCCTATGTGGTGGCAGCAGCCTATGTGGTGGCATCAGCCTATGTGGTGGCATCAGCCTATGTGGTGGCAGCCAGTTTCCTCCAAAGAAATATGTCAGAATGACCCATATGTTTGATGTCCAATAACCGATGATAAAAATGAATGTGCTCTAGAGGCGTCATTAAATTTCCTTTTTTTTGTGGTTCACAATCATGTGTGCGTTTGTAAAGAGCAGCCATGTGATTCTTCCGGTTTGAACCACCCTGTTAGTGTCTTTTTGTCGGCTTGTTCCCCACAATGAGTCGCAACCATCCACTGACAAATTGCTTATGATTGGTGCCTACACTGTTTGGGTTCACCAACTTGAAGTTTGCGGGATGATAAGCCACACATATATATATATATATATATGTGTGGCTTATCATCCAGATAAGGCCATATCAGGACGGGTACCGACTTGTGACAGTGCACCCCCATGACGACATTATAGTGCTGCCCCACTGGCAGACCAGGCCGCCAGCACCATGACCAGATATCCCACTCAGTCACATTATCCTGACACTGAGCTAACCATTCCTTGCCATGTCCTAATAATGCAAAGCGCCAAGCATCAATTTTGTACGTCATTGGTTTGACTCGACTGGGAATTGAAGTCTCGACCTTCCGCACAGGAAGCTTGCACTTTACCGATTGGACATGAGTGTTTTGAATTCAGACATTCTGTGACATGCCCATTTGACCGGACGCGGTGGTCGAATTGGTAGAGTGTATGCCTCCCGTCCAGGAGATCGGAGTTCGATTCCCGGTCAATGGCTTACAAAATTTATACTTGTCCCTCCTAGCCCAGCGCTCTGCATTACTAGGGTAGGGCAAGGACTGGTTAGCACAGTGTCAGGATAATGTGACAGTGGCTGTCGTGGTGCTGGTGCCTGGTCGTGGTGCTGGTGCCTGATTTCCCATTGGGGCAGCACTATAAAGTCACCATGAGTGCGCACTGTCACAAGTCGTTACCCGTCCTGATATGACCTTAGATGTTGCTAGAATGTAAAAATCAACCAGCAAGGAGACTGACGAAAATTGCATTCGGCGGGGTTATGTATCTATAATGTGTGCGCGAGGCGGCCGCGCGTCCCGTCACGTGACACGTCACGTGATGTGGGTCGGTGCGGGGCCTGGAGCCTGGCCGGGGGTTAAATGACACTTGAGTATGCGGGACGGCCGGGGCCCAGTCACTTACACGGTTCACATGAGGGCTGTGCGCGCGTTCACAGGGCGCCATTGCTCGTCCCAGGGACCCTCTATTAGAAGGTGACAGGCGCTCAGCTGTTCCCATTCTGTGACCTAAATAAGCTGCATTAACTCGGCTAGCACCTGGTAGAAGATACTGTATTTTCTTTGTTTAAAAAAAATGTCTACGCTGATATTTTTCACCAGGTGTTGGCGAGTTACTGTCTGCTGAAGCTGCAACCTGGCGTGTTTACACACCGGAAGTAGGGTGCATGTCCCTCGGAGCCATATGCCCCTAATCCTTCACTATAGACCCTTTACTGCAAACTCCTATTGACCCCATAAACACTTTTTCTTTTTTTTGGATGGGGTGTTTATGCTGTCCATATGATCGGATGATCGGTCTTGTTTTCAATGCTGGGCAGTTTTCTGGGTTTTTTTCCTTATAGTTTGTGTTTATATGGTTAGTAAATCTAGGTTAGTTTTTTTTTGTTTTTCTTGACAATTGTTTTCCTTCTACTCTTATCCCTAGACTAGCCTACTCTATTTACATATTACATGGTTCCTGATGAATGTTAATCGGGTTCTAGCACAACTTTATTTTAATTTTTTTCCCCTTACAATTTACAATGAAATCGTGCTAGCTAACATTCAACAAGAGATAAAATACCACTTCCCGTTTGTATGTGTACCAGGGTCAAACCCCGCTCCGACCCCTCACCTACTCTAGTAACATTAGTATGGGCAGGGCCATGACCATGGCTCGCTGGACACCACCATGGTATCTCCTGAAGTGGCGTATTGAAGCGGTGGTGCGTTGGCGGAACAGTCTGTGATTACTTAGTCAGACGCGCCTTGGGCGGACACACCTGGGATATGCGGTGACATCTGTTGGGCACCATGCCGGCGAACACCGGAAGTCGTGCGGCGGGTACTTCCGGAAGTAGGCAGGAAGTAGGGCGCACGGAATTGTGGAGTGTTGGAAGCAGGGTTGGTTATGACGAGTTGTGACTGGATGGACTGCAGTCAATGCGCTGTCTGTCATTGGTTTGGCATGTCGGTATGTTTGTATGCAGAGTGCCAAGCACATCAGATTGTCGTCTGAATTCCCATATAATGAACCTCCGCGTGCTGATAAATCGGGAGGTAACCCCGCTCTCCCCCTACATACCTCACCCCCCCCCCCCCCTACCGCTTAAATAACGGATTATATATTTTAGTATTATGTATGACATATTATACACACATACTCAATTTAAGCGAACAGGATAATGTGATTGAGTGGGATATCAGGTCATGGTGCTGGTGGCCTGGTCTTCCAGTGGGCAGCACTATAAATAGTCGCCATGATTGCGTATGGTCACAAGTCGGTACCCGTCCTGATATGACCTAAGATGTTGCTAGGACGTAAAAGAACAACAAACAACAGACAAAAAAGGTATACATGTGTGGGTGAGGGTGGATGTAATGCACCTAATGCGCCTTTAACTGGACTACAATAACCTCCCCCATGTGCGCATGCACATCGCGTTCACCCGGCTTAGACTGGATAGTCTGCGACAACAGCAATCGGATCATGTCTGGTTTTAATCGGCCCAGTGTAAGCCGGGCATGGGACCGAAACTTGCCACTCGTGGTGCATGATGGGGGGGGGGGGGGGGGGGGCTTTAAAAAGGCAGTGTGACAGCCTGCGACCAGGTGGCGCTGTATTGTGTGATGAGTATACTTTATGGAGTATTATTAGTCATAAACAGGACTGTCAAAACCATATGTGACTGCCTAACGGCTCGAGGCACTCTCCCTATTACCGCTCTTCGGTATGAAATGTAATATCAAACACAGTTTCACGAGGCCACTTTAGATATTTGCAAGTGTCGTCATCGCATATGAGTCTTCATACTTTGTGTATTGTGTGATCACCTGATTCTCTCTTTGGAGGTTGTGTGAGGCCTGAGTAAGCTATGCTGCCCCCCCCCCCCCGAAAACCATCAGTTATTATAACCCAACTAGAACATGGCCCACCGTCTTCCAAGATGGTGTTTTGTGCGGTTGGTATATTATATTATGAACAGAGTAAAGTTTGCCCAGGGTAGCACTGACCTCTAGGATCATTTACTTTGAAGCATACATTTTAAGCTCGAAGATATAAAAACAAATCTTTTATTCATTATGTATTCATGGTTTGTTTCCTACGTCTGAAATGGTATAACTTTTTTTTCTAAATTCATGTTTCAAGTATCCCTGCCCTGGTCTGACTAATCAAGATTCGATAGTACCGATGTACCGATTGTCTTGGACATGTAAAATGTAAGATGGGACAAATTAGTTCAATCAGAAGTCTACCCATTGGGCAAGTGAATGAGTTCAAAATTAATTAAGATTAAGGAGGGCTTCCTGACCCTCCCCGTTAAAGATTTGGGTGAGAAAAAATATCAAGCCAGCAGTGCCTCCATAATGCGTGTAAAAAGTCTCTGAAACACCCGCAGCCAGCTTTCACATTAATGTAGGTCGCCGGGTATAGCACTCCGGAGCTTCATGGTCAGAATAAATTATATCTGAAATATGGGACAGGTTGGGCAAACACAATTTAGTTTTTTGTTCTAGCTGCCCATGGGCAAGTAACTTTCTAATATGAACAGCCAGCGTACCAAGTGGTGGGTTTGATCATTTTGATTACACAGTACAGGCTGGGTGAGCCGTCTTGGTATTATAGGGTCTTTGTATAAACATAGACACTAATAAAGTCTGTACTAGACTACTAAATGACTGAAACGTACAATCCTCCAAGCATTGTTTATCCCATCATTACTAACAACCTACTTACTCAAACTACTTCATGTAGTTAAAAACACACCTGAGGTATTAACCTTTTAAGAATAACCCTATAAGCTAACCACACTCTATCTAACAGAATAAACAAACCATTCTACTAACACTCACTCCATCTCAAAATGTTAACTCCAACAACATGATAGTTTTGCAATTCACAACATAGTAGGCATACAAACCTATGAAGGGAAACTATGCACCTAACCACTCCGTAATGTAAAGGTCAACAATAACATGTATGTATCAAGTGTGTAGGAATACAACATATAACTGCTATTTTTGTATATGAATTGTCAAACTATACCATATGTAAGTCTTTGAATGTTTGATATTGTTATTTCAGCTGATTTGGGCTAGCTGCTGGTGACAATATCAGACTACATATGCATATATTGTAAATAACCGTATTGTCACATGGCTGGAAGACCAGTGCCACGGCGCTGACAAAAGACTTTATTCAATGAATAAACTATATTTACAACAACAAAAATATTGAGGACTATGAACTTCCTATGTCTAAGAAGTTTTTTGTTTGTGTGTGTGTGTGTGAGTATGTGTGTATGAGTGAGTGAGTGAGTGAGTGAGTGAGTGTGTATGTGTGTGAGTGTGTATGTGTGTGAGAGTGAGTGAGTGAGTGAGTTTTTATTTACCCGGTCCATAATGAGTAAGTCATATCGCAGCTTGTTTTCATCGCTGAACAGCAATAGTCTCAATTTGGTAGTTGCCTTGTCATCTTAGCTGTTAGTGGCTAGCCTTAATTATATTAGGGTTTTTTTTGTGCCACATTTGCTATGTTTCACATTTTGGTATATATGTACCCCATGTACTAGTAGTGTTAGTAGGGATACTCAGTTTACACTGTGACTTTGTGAGGTCGGGGCATGAGGTCATCTGGAGAATTATTATTTGAAGCATAGAGTGATTCTTCAAGGAGTCTTAGAATAATAAGCATCGCATGGAACAGTGCTAACTTCTGGCTCATGCACCCACACTGATAGCACCTAGTGGTTAAAGAACTGCAATGGTGTAACACTTTTCACGGGCTTTCAAACCCTACTGGTCTGTACCACACTTCCCAATAAATGTTAACAGCTACTCTAGAATCACCAAACTGGATATGGCCGAATGAGTTGCGCGTCCGTCTCCCGTGTTGGTAGGTCATGGGATTTAAACTCTTGGGTTCTAATCCTTACCGAGTCAAACCACTGACATACTAATTTATTCTTGTCGCTACCTAGGCTGGTGCTATGCATTACTAGGATAGGGCAAGGAGCAGTGGAATAAAGAAGACCAAATGTCCGCGATTTAAATTTGCCCTGCTTAATGAACTTATGTACCCCAGAAAATCAAACTCAGAATTGTGTGTCCACTTATCTTCATGTTATCTCTATTTCTTTATGACAACTAATTGTATAGTTGGAATTAATTTTCTGCCTAATGATTATAAATCCTAGTATATAATTTTAATCCAACTAGTGCGAACAGTTGACCCCAACGATTGGCCGGTCATCATAGCGACTGTCCCCTCAGTGTTTTGTAAATAGATATCACTTGGACGTCGATCACACGGGTGTGTGTGTGTGTGGGGGGGGGGGGGTCACTACTCAGGGACTCATTTCTGCCATGACAGGTGAGAAGCAGGGCGGGGTTATCAGCATCCGTGTCCGTGACCGTGTCAAGTAGGCCGCCTGACCCCGAATGAGGCTCCTTTAGTAGGCCAGCGTCTTAATTGGCAACCAACCAGTTTGCAGGGTCCGTAAAAGGCCTGCAAAGTCCTGAAAAGTCTTGAATTTCATTTGCCCTTTTCAAGGCCTTGAAAAACCTTGAATTTAAAACTATTTTGGGTAATTAGTCTTGAAAAACCTTGAATTCCATTAAACTGTTCACACTGATCTAAATTAGTCCGAAATCACCATTTGCCATTGTTTGATTTTTTCCTGAAATCCAAATGAAAATAGTCTTGAATTCCTATTAAAAAAATAGCCTTGAAATAGCCTTGAATCCCATATCTTCACATGTGTACGGACCAGACCCTGAGTTTGTTTCCCCACTGAAACACTAGCCTTTCAAGGCACCCTGCCACAAATGGAAGTAGCCGTGGTTTAATTCTCGGACACGCCTGGATGTCGGCTATTCACCATCGCTCAACGACATTACCCATGGGCGGTTGATCCTGTAAGCCGAATTCAAGGCACACGTGACCTCCGTGTTAACGGTATGCAGCAGTAGGCATGCTTGATGGCCGCCTCACTTTGCAAGTGTCACTAGTTGACGTGTCACTGTCGCCCCACGGGTCCCGGCACTGCTTGTACGCAGGGCTATGCACGTGACATGGCATCGAACCACGCACCCGTGTGGTAGCGGGTGTACTGGCAGGGTGTCAGGGTCACCCACCCCTCTACCCCTATCTCCCTGTACCTCTACCTCTACCTCTACCTCTACCTCTACCTCTACCTCTACCTCATATATAGCGTCACCGTATATATTCATGCTCATGTCCTTCCTATAGCGACATTTTCTGTTTCTGCTTTCCCTAAAAACTGTTCTTGAACTTTAATAGCCCCCCCTCCCCCGGAAAAAGGGAATGTAGGCTATGAAAATGAAACATTGAAACACAAAAGTAGTCTTGTTGCATAGTCCGATGGTTTTGAGTTTCTCTCATTTTTCTGAGATAAACATATTAGGTTGTTCATTATAATCTACCTTACTTTAGTTTGAAGTAACTTTTATTTTAAATCACTAACCTTTGAGATAGTTGAAATGGAAACATGCTAAATTAATTTTGGCAAGCTTGCCCAAACTCTAATCCCATAGGCTTCTGCAGTAACAGGGTCTATTAATTGACTCAGTATCCCCTTATATGTGACGACAAATGTTTAATAAGTGCACCAGCATCTAAGTTACATATGTAGAATCAAATCTAGATAATTATTTTGGTTTTGAAGATTTTATGTTTTCATTAGACTATGCGGCTTTAAATTCATCAGCTTTGTGAGTTCGACTTCAAAACTAGTATAGTAGTATTTTTATGCTCAGTGAATATCTAGGTGTCAGATTGTTGAGACATTTGTTTTAAGTTCTTGTTAATATTATGCAAATTCGTGCAAGAAGGACGTGATGTAACGTTAGCATTATATCCCAGTCCCATTATATCCCGTTGTCAAAGCTGCAACGGTATCCTGACACAATTTATGACCTTTACATTGGTGGCACGTTTAAATTATCTACATAGATCTATTGTGTGCAATGAGTGCTCACTGGCTTTGCTGTTGACGTATTTGACCTGTTCCATTGAGCAGGAACCGAATCAAAGCGAGGCTGCAACGTCGCTAGTACTGGAGTTGTCAGTGCAGGCAAAGGGCTGCGCATGCGCATGCGTATCAGCCGGCAGCATATCTGATGTGGGCGCGCCCGTTGGTGTGTGGTGCGAGGAGGGAGGGGACGATACGGTCTGGTGCCAGGAGGGCTTGGCTGGCGATTGGGTGTTTCCTCATGAATCTTATGAAAAACCATCGGGGGCCAAATACGATTTGGTCGGGCGCGGTTCAGCTGAATCGACAGAGAGCAGGCCTCCCGTGCGGGAGTTCGGGAGTTCAATTCCTGGTCGAGTCAAACCAATGACTTATAAAATTGATACTTGTCGCTTCTTAGCCTGGCACTCTGCATTAATAGGATTGAGCAAGGACTGGTTTGCTCAGTGTCAGGATAATGTGACTGGGTGGGATATCGGGTCATGGTGCTGGTGGCCTAATTTCCCAGCGGGGCAGCACTATAAAGTCACCAGGAGTGTGTACTCACAATTCGGTACTTGTCCTGATATGACCTTAGATGTTGCCAGGACATAAAAATCCAACAACCAACCAACCGACCAATACGACCCTGGAAGGTGCTGCGTCCATTTTGTCCATTAATGCCCGGCGCACACCTCCCGTTTACTACGTAAAACTGCCCGCTTACGACGTAAAACTGGGTTTTAGTCGTTAGGTGTGCGGCCCCCGCGCACACCTGGGGCCGTATTCATGATGCGGTGTTAGCGAGCCAAAACTGGTTTTGGCCGGGATTTCTGGGTTAGCGGCGAAAACTCAGTAGGCAAGGAGTGCAAACACACCGAGTGTAAGCTAACACCGCATCGTGAATATGGGCACAGAGCCTTGCGATTCGCGACTTAAAACTCAGTTTTAGGGGTTAAAACTGAAATCGCAAGGGATTCGAAAAACGAATCGGGCCGTTCGAGAAACGGTAGGTGTGAGCGGTCAGCCGTTTGCGATCCAAGTCCTCTGTGTCTCTGTGTGTGTCTCTGTGTGTGTGTCTATGTGTCTCTATGTGTGTGTCTCTATGTGTGTGTATGTGTGTGTCTATGTGTGTGTCTGTGTGTGTGTCTCTATGTGTGTGTCTCTGTGTGTGTCTCTCTGTGTATGTGTCTCTCTGTGTGTCTCTCTGTGTATGTGTGTGTCTTTGTGTGTGTATCACACACACAGAGACACACACAGAGACACACACAGACACAGGGTCACACACACACAGACACACACACAGAGACACACACAGAGACACACACAGACACACACAGAGACACACACAGAGACACAAAAACACACAGACACACACAGAGGCACAGAGTAACCCGCACACAGACACAGACACAGGGAGGGAGAGAGGGAGGGAGTGTCTGTGTGTCTCTCTCTCAGAGACACACACAGACACAGACATAGAGACACGCACATAGACACAGGGTCACATACACAGAGACACACACACAGAGACACACACAGAGACACACACAGACACACACAGAGACACACACAGAGACACACACAGACACACACACAGACACACACAGAGGCACACACAGAGACACACACAGAGACACACAGAGACACACACACAGAAACACACATACACACACAGAGGCACAGAGTAACACACACACAGACACACAGAAACACACACAGACACACAGAGGCACACACACAGAAACACGGAGACACACACACACACAGACACACATAAACACAGAGACATAGAGTCACACACACAGAGACACACACACAGACGCACACACAGACACACAGAAACACAGAGACACACACAAAACGCTAGGAGGCGCTCGGGTAGCTAGGGTAGTTCGTGCTAAAGACACCAGGTGCGTGGATCGCAGTCGCGAAAACGGATGGTATATGTGAGCGCTCCAGTCGGGAAACGGGTCGGGTCGGGTCGGGTCGTCAGTTTTAGTGCGCGAGTCGTAAACGGTAGGTGGGTGCGCACAGACGGTAGGTGTGTGCCAGCCACATTAAGTGTGCACACTTTGCTCCAGATTATTCCGCAGAATGAAATTACACCTGCAGAAGGGTGCAGTAAATGCATACTGGGCATGCGTACACACATGTACAGGCTACTTTATTATGATGAGGGGGTGTGGCCCGGGGTCTCTCAGGCTTCCTTTGTATCCCGCAGCCTCATGCAGAAGATCTACCGGGGGTGGTGGTGTGGTAAACAGAAAATTACATAAATTTTTAACAAGCTTGTTGTTAGAGAATGATAAAATGTCCCTACAGGCAACGAATAGAGTTTCCTTTGTCTTATTTCTCTCTCATACTAAGAATTAGATACAGCTACATTGAACCTTTTTGTTTAGGTTAGCGTCGTGATATTAATTACTACACACATTGCATAAAATAGTTGTGTTTGTGTAATAAATTCACGAAATTTGAAATTGCTAATCACTTTCCAATTGTATTAGCCATTGTTGCAAAGGAAATTTTGTGAACAAAATGTTCAAAAGAAATCAAATGTTTGTTATTGGGTTGTTGTTGGAGGTGGGGGGCAATAACTTTCAGGTACAATGCACCCACGGATACACACCGCCATCTGGTGGCCTACACCGTTCTGAAGTAGTCTAAAAGTCTGCCGTGCGCACTTACCCAAAGGTTCAAGACGCCCTGCAATGAAGTCGAATAGGTCTCTTATTATTAGCTATCCACATGTAGATATTTTTTTCCACTTTGCTCGTCGTGATATGTATGATTTGTTTTCTAGGTAATAAAACCATAATTACTTAATTTAATTTCCTTTCACATATTACTTGTTTTATGCAGCTATGATTATAGTTTTTAACATTAAGTGTCAGAGATGAAGTGGTGGTTTTTTTTTTAATGGTTTATTTTTATTTCTGTTTCATAGGTAAGTTCACAATGCGATGGAAGCCAGGATTCAGGAGACCTTCGAACATTGATGGTTTGTACGAATGGAGCTCTCTACACCAGCTGGTGCTCAGTCATGTGCCGTGCTGACGATGGTCCAGTTCTACTTCCGGTAATGTGAGAGGGGGGGGGGGGTCAGAAGGGGTTTGGCATTATTGTAATACGGACGTGTTTACTTTTGGGTGGAAGATAATGGAGCAAATCCTTGGCTTTGAAAAGAAACATGTTGGTAAGCAGGCACCTTTTATAGCCACAATACCTTCTTGGAGAACTCTCGTCTAATGTTAGTTGTGGTCGACAGTTTGAACTGTGGTCCAATGCTAGTTGTGGCTGACAGTCTGAACTGTGGTCCAATGTTAGTTGTGGCTGACAGTCTGAACTGTGGTCCAATGTTAGTTGTGGACGACAGTTTGAAATGTGGTCCAATGATATTTGTGGCTGATAGTCTGGACTGTGGTCCAATGTTAGTTGTGGCCGACAGTTTGAACTGTCGTCCAATGATATTTGTGGTCGACAGTTTGAACTGTGGTCCAATGATATTTGTGGCTGACAATCTGAACTGTGGTCCAATGTTAGTTGTGGCCGACAGTCTGAACTGTGGTCCAATGATATTTGTGGCCAACAGTTTGAGCTGTGGTCCAATGATATTTGTGGCTGACAGTCTGAACTGTGGTGCAATGTTAGTTGTGGCCGACAGTGTGAACTGTGGTCCAATGATATTTGTGGCCGACATTTTGAGCTGTGGTCAAATGATATTTGTGGCTGACACTGACAGTGTGAACTGTGGTCCAATGTTAGTTGACGATCTTATCGGGCTGTCGGCGCGGTTAGAGCTATGCATTGGTTTTATAGATTAGTATGCTTACATATTTGTTATGCGCAACCTAATCTACGCCACTGAAATCAATATAACACCAGCAGTTCCCAAAACCGTTCATGAGGTATTGCTTATGGTGTGCCTCCAGAAAAAACTAAGTTATTTTAGGCTTGCCGTTAGTATCTAGAATGGCGGCTATTTGACGATGATCATGTTTTAAGTTTACACACAAAGAAGTGTAGATGCACGTCACTGATGTGTGGTGTGAATGATTGGTTGTGGCAGTGAGGACAAATGGCTGACTACACCAGTTTGATAAGGCACTCGACGATACCCCACAGAAAAAAAGCATGATTCCATTAATAATGCACACGGTATGAAAAAGCGGCTTTACCCGGGCCATGGTAAAGCCGCTACACTCCCGCTATGAAAACCTCCATGGTGGCTTTGTCAAGCCTGTCCCATCCTTTTTAATGAACACAATGTATGTACATGTTTTATCTCCGTCCTGAAATGACCTTAGAGGTTGCCAGGACGTAAAACTCCTACAACCATCCAACCAACCTGTTTTATCCAAGGTGTGGAAATTAAGAAAAACATTGAAGTTGCATAGTCCGATCGTTTTGCCTTTCTGCCTTTTTGTTGTTAGTTAAATATATTGCGTTAGTTTTTAGGGTGTTTATTTTATTTTTATTTGAATTACATTTTATTTTTATCATAAAATATGCTAGGGTGTTTTGGGTTGGAATATCCCCCATGGTGAGAATCTTCCTACCTGTACAGCCACATGCATCCTTCCAAACAAACAATGGATAAATAGCAAAGTAGCTAAACAATTTGACAGTTAAACAATACATCAAGATAAATGCAGCTTTAAGAAAAACATTACGAAAAAGCATGAAGACAAAGCATTAAGAAAGACATTTCAGCTTGAATATAACTCCCCCCCCACCCCCCACCCACCCCCAGCTCCAGTCGGTATACGAAGTCCTGGTTCACCTCGTTTAAAATACTCCTACTTCAGCATGTCTACCATTAAGCTTGTATATAAAGGAATAGTTTTCTTCACAATTTGCAACATTTTTGCAACTCTTTGAGTGAGTCACCCATCACTGATGAAAGTTTACTTGTAGTAACATTATAGCTCAATTTAAATGAAAATGTCGCCTTCTGAGTGTAATGTGATATGAGGTGAACAGAGAGAACCAATTAACTAGTTTTAGTATATGAGGTATGACTATAGCCGTGTTTACACGGGGAATTGTGAAACGATCTAGACAAATCGATTTATATGAAGCGATGTAGTGGTGCGTTTACACAAGCGAGTTTGAAAGTGTGTCGGCGACCGGGAACAAGCAGCCTGTGGTGCGCATGTAGCCGGCGAGCACTGCTATGGGCCCTAACACGGCCGGGCACCAGCGATTAGTTACTGCTCCGCCTGTAGCCGGCAAGCAGTACTATTTTATACTATTGCAGCCCGGGAACCAGCTGAATCGCTTCAAATAAACCACCTCCCGAGGTGGTATAGATGAACCGTTTCATATGAAGCGATTCAGCGCTAAAACGCCACAGCATCGTGTCTACACGGGAAATGTGAGCCGATCTAGGCAAGTCGTTTCATATGAAACGTTTTAAATCGCCCGTGTAAACAGGGCTTATGAGTCACCTACCTGTACACTTCACAACTCGCCTGTGCAGCAAAGAACGGCGCAATCATCACATTGACGATGAGTTGGCTTGTAGTTATACTTATAGCAAAGCATAAACCTGGTGACAATGATGGATTCAAATTGCCTACCGTATATGACCCAATAGAAGCACACACCCCATTTCTGAAAGCACGCACAAATTTACGATCATATTCAGACTGAATGCATATAAAATAAGACAACCCCACTTTATTTCAGAGGCACGACAAAAACTAATTCATAAAATTCTTTAACTTTGAATAGACGCGCATCCATGTGTCTGCACTCACGCATATTGGGATATATACGGTATATTACAACGAGAGGGCAGATATAAATACGGGCACTTTGCTGAATGACCTAGATTGATCAACTGTTAGCCTAGATAAAGGATTCACCCGGTACTCAGTACACGGGTGAATTCGAACCCTATATAAAAACGGTCGAAAATGCGGGTCAATGAAATGAGAGCCTAATTTCACAATGTAAGAAGCAACAATCATTCTTTACATATGTCTTATTATTAGCCCGCTACCTTTGAGTTGAAAAATATAATATAATATCTAGTTTAATAAGATTTAAGAGTGAAATCGTTGGCGTTCTACGGCCGCCATCTTGTCTTTTTGCATTCTCTCCCATTTCATCAACTCTATGCCGATATAAGTATCCATTTGCTACTGGAGGCAGGCATTCTACTCCCTGTTCCATACTAAAGCTATTTTCGCCTGTATTTAGACTACATTGTCGTTCACCCGTGTACAAGTACCGGGTGAATCTTTTATCTACTGTTAGCCTAAAAAGGTGACGTGACAATACAGTTTGCATCTAAACATTCATTTGGTGGTCAAGTAGCCATACGGTGCTGTAGACCTCGTGTGATACCGGCTGCGGTGGCCGAATCGGTAGAGCGGTCCTTGTGTGCGGGAGATCGGGAGTTCGGTTCCCGGTTGAGTCAAGCCAATGACTTATGCAATTGATACTTGTCGCTTCCTAGCCCGGCGCTCGGCATTAATAGGATAGGGCAAAGACTGGTTAGTCCGATGTCAGGATAATGTGACTGAGTGGGATATCGGGTCATGGTGCTGGCGGCCTGAATTCCCAGTGGGACACCACTATAAAGTTGCCATGAGGGCACTGTCACAAGTCGGTACCCGTCCTGATATGTCCTTACGTAAAGCTCCAACAACAACAACCTCGTGTGACTAGTATAGCTGGCGCAGCGTGTTGAGCGCATTGAACTAAACGAATCAACTCTCCCCAGACTAAATACATAATGACCAGCGAGTCGTCCCAGCACATGTCACCCCAACCGGAACACTGCCTGATGGGCATTGCTTTATCTCCAACAATTTGGGAACTATTTTTAGTTTATCCCATCACATTTCTTTCTTTAAACTAAAACAACAGTGTTGATCCAATTGCCTGACATTTTAAAATCTGCTAGCGGCATTAACAAAGCAACAATGGTTGGGTGTAAACAAAAACACAAAAATTATATGGAACAAAGTTTGTGTGATCGTCTAATGATGTTGAGAAGGAGCTTCGAGATAAGTGTAATTAAAACAATTTTAAACACACTTTATCTGCACGTGCTTACAATTGAGTCACTGTTAGATAAGCTCTTTATGTAGTACAAGTACATTTAGACGTGGCGTCCTATATCTTATATTTAGATTTGCTAACTTTACTGACTGGTCTATTCGTTCAATTGCTTTTGTTGAGTAGAAATTGAGAAGATTGATACTATATATATTGTTGACCAGACGGGATGGCCGAATGAGTTAGAGCGTCCGTCTCCCGTGCTGGTAGATCGTGGGGTCGTGGGTTCGAGTCCCGGTCGAGTCAAACCAATGACTTTAAAATTGATACTTGTCGCTTCCTAGCCAGGCGCTCGGCATTATTAGGATAGGGCAAGGACTGGTGTGCTCAGTGTCAGGATAATGTGACTGAGTGGGATACCAGGTCATGGTGCCTTCCGGCGGCCTGTTCCTCCCAGTGGGACAGCACTATAAAGTCGCCATGAGTGCACACTGTCACAAGTCGGTACCCATCCTGATATGACCTTAGATGTTGCTAGGACATAAAACAACAACAAACAAACAAAACTATATATATTGACACTATATATATGTACACTATAATATATGTACACTATATATATGTAGATAGATTATTCTATAATATATATATATATAGAGTGAGTCACATTGAGGTTATTTATACTACATATAGTAGGTAATATATAATAGGCCTTCAGCGACGAAGCCTCTATAGTTCTCAAATATTAGGCTGCCTTTGAATAGCAGAGAGAGCCGGAAGTAACCTATTTACGAATGGCGTCAGCGAATTGCCACCAAAAACAGGTCCGTCTCTGCTGTCTCGTTTGATCAACATTTAGAAATATAATATCTTAAACTTGCATAATCTGATGATTTTGAGTTTCTGGCATTTCTTGGATAAATATATTATTCTTTATAAT
Organism: Branchipolynoe longqiensis; assembly: GCA_030323885.1. NCBI lineage: Eukaryota > Metazoa > Annelida > Polychaeta > Phyllodocida > Polynoidae > Branchipolynoe > Branchipolynoe longqiensis. The sequence continues at coordinate 7,832,953 of CM059201.1, forward strand.
CTACTTTAGTTTATAATTTGAAGTAGCTATGTCTGTTGCATATATACAGTGAAATATAGCTAACTGTTCTGGGCCTATATGCAGGAGTCGGTGGTATTCGGTGGTAGCGAGCCGAAACGGTGGTAGCCGGGAATTTCCCGGGTAGTGGCGAAAAGTTGGATGTGCGAGTCGGTGATAGGCCTAACACCAAAAGCTAAACCGGTGGTACCTTACCTCTGATAGATAGGAGGTAGAGCGAGTTTATTGGGCCCGGATCTGTTCAATGGTGTCATATTTGGCAGAATTACATGCGCGATGGGTGAAATTTTATCAATTTAGCCCTGGGTTCGAGGCTTTATTAGGGCTGCCGCCGCATTGGCAGCGATATTGGTGGTTGTATTTTCGAGTCGACGAACGTAAAGTAGACAAATCGCCACATCGACGTCGCTCTCCATACTGGCGGCGGCGGTGGTTTGTTGGCTGTACCTTCGTCGATTCGAGAATATAGCTGTTCGTGTCGCCGCCTTTACGGCGGCGGCGTTGATATTGCTTCGAGTTTAGGGTTGATTTCATCAAGTGTTACTTGTTGCGTGTCTGGTTCTGTTGAGTGTGACAGCTTTGAATGGATTTGGGCCGGATGCACTCGCTATACCTGCTATGGAAAACGGCGGCGGCGGCGGTTTGTTTACTGTACGTTCGTCGATTCGAAAATATAACTATTAATATCGCCGCCAATGCGGCGGTACCCTTAATAACGTTTCGAATTTAGGGTTAAATTGATAAAAATTTCACTTATTGCGTATGTAATTCTGTTAAATATGGTCGCATTGAATAGATTTAAGCCTAATATATGGGTACAGATGCAGAGGGATTTCCCAAATCTATAAATAAATTCACGGGTAGCTATAATCAAAGTGTTGCGCGCTCCTGCATACGACTTGACACAGTTCTCGACATCGGCGATAGCTACCCGGTAATAGGCTGTAACACCAAAACCCGGTACCACCGACTCCTGCATATAGGCCCTGGTTTAGAAAATGTGAGGCCTTTATCGGAATATGCAGTTTTAAAAATAAAACGGTGACAGCAGCAGCATTCTATGACACTGACTCTCTGCGAAGTCAGACTACACGGGGTTACAGTGTATAGTTTAGTTTTCAAAATGACATCAGGCTGATTAGACAGCAGAATAATACATTCCCCATGCCATCACCTCTGCCAATTTGGATTTCCACGGCAGTGTATCACTTACAGCATCATCAAAGGCCAGTTGTCCTCACATTATGTCTATGTGGTGTGGGAGGTTAAAAATCCCTTGGGCCGGTAAAAGTGTAGGCTCAAGCTTTGTATCGACCAACTGTCTCATGGTGAAAACAAGTCTATTCAGACTTATATATATATCTTCAAGAATCTATCTAGACCATGACTCAGTAGACCCCACCTACAAAACGTGGAGCGGGTTCACCTCTGAGTGAATGTGTTAAATAACTCACAGTGTGCTTGTATACAGGAGCCGTGTTCATTGTATCTATACATCCCTCTAAAAGCTACTTTCCACACACTGCAAGTGATCAATTCTTAATGTTTGGCACTCCTCTCTACAATCACCCTCTGACTCAGGTATTCATCCAATCCTCGACCGGACGCGGTAGAGCGCAGGCCTCCTGTGCAGAAGGTCGGGAGTTCAATTCTCGGTCGAGTCAAACAAATGACTTATAAAAATCGATACTTGTTGCTTCCTAGCCAGGCACTCGGCGTTATTCGGATTTGACAGGACCGGTTGGTTTGGTGCCAGGATAATACGCCTCGAAGGAAGAGAGGAGGCGGGGGTGGGAAATAAACATTATATTTTCGTCAAGTGTAATGCAAGTGTCCTAGCAATGCAAGCATTACGACCAATGTGACTGAGTGGGATATCAGGTCATTGTGCTGGTGGCCTGGTTTCCCAGTCCCAGTGGGGCAGCACTATGAAGTCGCCATGAGTGGCACTGTCACAAGTCGGTACCTGTCCTGATATTACCTTAGATGTTGCCACGACGTAAAACTGCAACAACCAATCCAATCCCCGACCAGCTCAGCCTGCTCCACCTGTTACCAGCTGTGCACACCCACTCCCACTTCCTGGATAGAGCCACCACCAACACCACCACCACCACCACCACCAACAACAACAACAACAACAACCACCACCACCACCACTCACCACCACTCACCACCAACCACCACCACCACCACTCACCACCACTCACCACCACCACCACCACCACCACCACCACCACCACTCACCACCACCACCACCACCACTCACCACTCACCACCACCCCCGGCCCCGATGCGCCTCCGCTGTACGATAACTACATTGGTGACATGTGCATGCTGTGACATGAAGTGTTGATTGAGATTAATTCGTCATACTGCCGTTCTGTTCAATCCATGGACGACACGTGTAACTGGCAACAGCAGCAACAAGAATACTATTAAAAAACTTAGCATATTTAATAGGACATGGACTGTGTGTGCCTGGTGATGTGCTTAGTATGATGTATTTGTGGTGACAGGGCCGAGATGTTGTTTGTTTGTTGTTTTATGTCCTAGCAACATCTAAGGCAACAGCAGAACGGAGCGGGGGGGGGGGGGGATATGCAGGCTCGATATCATAGCATGGCGAAAATGTTACAAAATGATCCCAACTCCGACAATTAAAGGAAGGAGAAAATGGGATGGGTGGGAGTGGGTGGGTGGGGGGGGGGGGTGTTGTTTAGGAAGCTAGCAGTATGGATATAGTATTGACAAAAGTTTGTTTTATTTAACGACGCCTCTAGAGCACATTGATTTTTTATCATCGCCTATTGGACGTCAAGCATATGGTCATTCTGACATTTCTTTGGAGAAACCTGCTCTTGCCACATAGGCCACTCCTTCTGATAAGCAGCATGGGGTCTTTTATATATGCACCTTCCCACAGACAGGAAGGATATAGTATTGAGGGCTTCTGGACATAATATTGAGGTTTAAAGCCATGTTGTTAGCATGAAGCCACACCTAGAAGTTCTACCAGTTCAAGTAGAAGTCCTGTGCATGGAATGACTTAGCGGTAAGTCGTGGGTTCAAACCAAAAATGTAAAAAAAATTGATACTTGGCGCATAAGCACGATGTAGCTCAGATGGTAGCGTGTTCACCTGTGAAGGTGTCGGTCATCCTATCGATCCTGCTCAGTGGACCCATTTGCAGTGGGCTATTTTCCGTTCCAACCAGTCGTCCACAACTGGTTCATCAAAGGTTGTGGTATGTGCTCTCCTGTCTATAGGAAAGTGGATATAAAAGACCCCTTGCTGCTATTTGCAATGAGTAGCCTATGTGGTGGCAGTGGGTTCCCTCCAAAGAAATATGTCAGAATGACATATGGTTGACATCCAATAAATCAATGTGCTCTAGAGGCGGTGTTAAATAAAACAAGCTTTTGATACTTGTTGCTACCCTGCCTGGATGATCGCGCATGGGAAGATTGACCCTGTGTTAGGAGAATATAACCTAAGATGATATTTGCTTACGGCGCAGGTATGCCAGTGTCATGGGGGTGATGAAAATGGGAAATATTGTGCCTAGAGCGGGACTCGAACCCACATCTCTTTGCATTCAGGGCCAGTGTGCTAACCATTACACCACCTAGGCTCCCTGATATCAACACACTACCCACGCCTACCTGTCTATGTGGTTACTTGCCTGAGAGGTCAGTGCAGACCACTACACTCGTCCCCCTGGAATTGTAAGTCTTGTAATGCTTACAATTACATACATACAGGCAATGCACTAACACATACATACACAGGGTAGGTTCAACAACCATACAGCGCAAAGCTTGTACAGGATCCTGATCACGGCAACCAGTGTCATGGGGGTGATGAAAATGGGAAATATTGTGCCTAGAGCGGGACTCGAACCCACATCTCTTTGCATTCCGGGCCAGTGTGCTAACCATTACACCACCTAGGCTCCCTGATATCACTACACTACCCACGCCTACCTGTCTATGTGGTTACTTGCCTGAGAGGTCAGTGCAGACTACTACACCAGTATAGCTGCACTATGACGCCGTCATGTGTATTTTATAACCGGCAGTGCCCAGCCTGATATGACCGTGGATATTGCTAGGACATAAAACATCAAATCATTCACTGGGAGAAGTCGTACCCGACCGCTTGAATAAAATATCACATTATTTCACTGTAAAACCCTCAGTGGAAGCCATTTGGCTTTTTATTGTCAGACATCTGAATAGTGGCGGAAATGTTAGCACACCAGGGCCAAGTGTTTGAGGCGCATTAGTAAGGTGGAGATGTGAGAACCGGTCCCCATGCAGTCTGGGCGAGGTGGGGGGACGCGAGAGCAAGCTCTTAAGTGTTTTTTGTGTTTTTTTAAGGGATGGGATGGAAGCCCCAATAAATCACGCCCTTACATAAAGGACAGTGCTTAAGCAAAATACAAATATAACCCCTAAAGGTCATTAGTCGTAAATAAAAGCCACCAACCACATTTTTTAGTTTTACAGCAGTCCCAATATAAACTATGACCTAGATTTAACTGCGTGTCCTTGTTTGTTTGTTTGTTTGTTTGAACTTATGTCCTAGCAACATCTACGGTTATATGAGGATGGATTCCGACTTGTGACAGTGCGCACTCATGGTAACTTTATAGTGCTGCCCCACTGGGAAACCACACCACCACTCATGGTAACTTTATAGTGCTGCCCCACTGGGAGACCACACCACCACTCATGGTAACTTTATAGTGCTGCCCCACTGGGAAACCACACCACCACTCACATTATCCGGATGCTGAATAAACCAGTCGTTGCCCTATCCTACTAGTGCAGAGCTAGGTAGCAATCAATTTTGTAAGTCCTGATAGTTTGACTCGGCCGGGCTTTGGACCCACGACCTCTGACACGAGTAGCCAGCAGTCTTACAAATTCGGTCACCCATCCGATTGTGTATGCCCTTGTCAAAGAGTCGTCGGGGTGATGGGAAATATTGCGCATAGAGCATGATTCAAACCTACATTTCTTGCAATTCTGGGGCTAGCGTGCTAACCAGTACACTACCTAGGTTCCCTGATGAAATCACCCTATCCACGCCTACCTGTCTATGTGGTTCCTTACCTGAGGTCAGTGCAGACTACTGAAATATTATACAGGAATTACGCCGATAATTGATTAATTCTGCTTCTTGGATTTAGCTCATTAGGCAGATATCAAGGTAGCATTCTGTCGATTTTCAAATCTCATTGTGGGAACTCTGAAGAAAGTCTCCCAAGATCTACTGGCTTTCTCCACAGCTATTTATTCAATGATGATTCATTTATAATCACACCAGTGACACAAATAGTCAAATAATCACTTGAAGATCATTTATCCCAATTGTGAAGCTGTCGCACCGATGAATGCCGGTTACCAAACGGCTTTTCCGCAGTTTTATGCCTTCTTTATACTTCATTTCGTCACTCATTGAAGTAGTGGTAAAAGGCAGGCAATTGGATTTCTTACATTTAGACCGCAAACTGATAACCTGAGGTCCGTTTGATTAACAATTGTCATGCCTGTTATGTGCATCGGGGTGCTGGACATTTTGGGTCAGGTTATGGCTCTACCTCCCCCCCCCCCCGGCCCCCCTCACCCTCCCCTACCCACTTTTCCACTGCCATTTTGCAAAATGGCCGCCATACCAGACTTGTTTCTGAATTGGCACTTCTTTTTCAAGTGATATCCTTTTTTCTTATGACAGTTGTGACAAATTGTCATTTTGTCTTCGATATAAACCAGACGCAGTGGCCGAATCGGTAGAGCGCAGGTCTCCTATGCAGGAGATCGGGGGTTTGATTTTCCAGTCAAGTCAAACCAATGACATACAAAATTGATACTTGTTGCTTCCTAGCTTGGCGCTCGGCATTAATAGGATAGTGCAAGTACTGGTTAGCTCAGTGTCAGGATAATGTAACTGAGTGGGATATCTGGTAATGGTGCTGGCAGCCTGATTTCCCAGTGGGGCAGCACTATATAGTTGCCATAAGGTCACACTGTCACAAGTCAGTACCTGTCCTGATATGACCTTAGATGTTGCCAGGACGTAAAGTTCCACCAACCAACCAATCTTCGATATATATATATTGCCATACCTGCGGGCACCCCATGAACAACAGGCGTGAACATATTAGTCTGACAGGCCGTCTCATTCAATTAACCAGGACACTGGCGTGTAAAACGACGGCTCTGCAGCGTATCACCCACTGCACCTCAATGACATCACACATCACTTTCTTCAAGTGAAGAATATCACCTGGTTTTTAGGCATACATCTAGTATTAAACTACGAACATAGCCGTTCTGTACTCTCTCATCAGTCATAGTTCCTCCAACAGCCATAAACTCCACGATTGTGCTTTGGATTCGGTTACGAAACTACTGCTGGGTTATGGATATAGTCACACTAATCCCACATTTAGTTTTGTTTGTTGGGGGCTTAACGTTCTAGCAATATCTAAGGTCATATCAAGATATGTGTTGACTGACTGTCCGGTCCTGATATGACCTTAGAAGTTGCCAACCAACTTGTGACAGTGCATACTCATTGTCACTTTATAGTGCTGCTCCACTGGAAGACTGGTTCAATAGCACCATGACCCGATGTGCCACTCACTGACATTATGATACTATCATCTTGATACTGAGCAAACCAATGTTTGTCCTATCCTATTAATGCAGAGCGTCAGGCCAGGTAGCGACAAGTATAAATATTCTATGTCAATTGTCCATGGTTTGACTCGGTTGTGGTTTGAACTGTCGACTTCCCTTGTGGAAAGCCTTCTACTTCGGGGGGTGCAGAATTGATTAAATGATGTGCAGTAAGAAACAGTCTTTGAAAGTTGAATGGAGAGATTCCAGTGGCATTCTCTTCCAGTTCGATAATTCTACGTCACTAGAGATAAATAATACTGTCTGGTACCAGTTGTAAAAATATACGGATTTTTGGTTCAGAATTATATATTGGCAGAGAGCATTATTATCCTCGGGTGACGGAGTGGGGACCAAGGTTATGTAATAGAAAAGCAATGGGTGCCCCACTCGCTGTGTGACATATTAGGTTATGTGAAATATATGTTAATACATAGTGCCCGAGATTATGACGAGATGTTCCTATATAAGAGACAGTTAATGTTTGGTGAAATGTTCCCTCTATGCACCAGTAAGGGTGCAAGTGGAGAAGGACATTTTTAATATATATATTTATTGTAACTTTCTGCAACTACCTGTTACCACAGGGCCGATGGGCAAGCACACCAGCCTCATCTACATACGGTATGGACACCACCTACAGCTGGGTGAGTGACAGCTACCCATATTGGGGGCGTCACCACCCAGGCTGTGGAGGGTGCCTGATTGGCTGGCTGATGGAAGCCCAGTCACCTGCATCTCTTTGCCCCACCTGACCACACTGCCCTCATTTTGATATTGATTATTCTAGACACTCTGATCTATATGCTGCTACAGGCACTACTGGACTTCTGGATGGACTCTTGAAGTGAACACACTCTACTACTGACTCTTGAGTGAGACACACTCTTCTCTTGAGCAGGAACCCATACACTCTGTCTGACGCTCCACCTTTCATATACAAACTGAGCTGTGTGCAACAACCATGGGACTCCGGTTCAATGGGCTGTAGGCACTGATTCTGATACATACTAACTAGAGTAATGAGGCTCCGTGTGGACAGAAGGTAATGGGTCAGGGTGATAGGTCACTAGTAGGTGAACAGGAGTTGATGCCAATAAAGCACAACTTCTTCACTGTCAATCTTGCGTGACTTGTCTTCCCTTTCTTCCTTCGGAGAGATACAGTCGATATAATACAGATAAGTCTGTTGGAGAGGGGCATCAGGTGTGATCTGACAGACAATTGTCAGAACGCACATGGGAAGAGTTTGTGGTATAACTGGGGCTCTGACGGCCGGGCATCCAGTAATATTGCAGTGTCATCACGGGTAGTTGCTTGCCTAACCCAAACACAGCTGAACATCAGACACGCACTACTGATACGCACAAGTACACGCACACGCGCACACTTGGAAAGGTCAAACTCAGTGGTTGGTTATGATAGGAATGACAGATCAAATCAATTGGATACCCAGCCATGAAACTTCAATTTGAGCGTTCCAATTGGAGGTGGTAAATAATGAATGTATCTAAACAATTTAACAGTCAAGATAAGCCGCAGACCAGACAGGATGGCCGAATGAGTTGAGTGTCCCTCTCCTGTTTTGGGAGATTGGGGGGATCCGAACCTTCGTGGGTTCGAACCCTGGTCGAGTCAAACCAATGACTTAAAAATTGATACTTGTCGCTTCCTATCCAGGCGATCTGCATTATTAGGATATGGTAAGGACTGGTTAGCTCAGAGTCAGGATAATGTGACTGAGTGGGATATCGGGTCATGGTGCCGGTGGCCATATTTCCCAGTGTGGCAGCACTATAAAGTCACCATGAGTGCACACTGTCACAAGTCGGTACCCATCCTGATATGACCTTAGGTGTTGCTAGGACGTAAAACAACAAACTAATAATACACATTTGTTAAACGCGGCTGGAAAAAAATATGTTGGTATTTTAAGAATGCTCCTCGTAAATGAAACCTGACTTACTGTGGCTGGGGCTTGGTTGAAATACAATTTTGATAACGCAAGTACAATCCCCTTCCCTTCTACTCTACTTTAAAAGAAAAGAAACAAACCAAAGTCGAGATGTTCTCTTGTCGTGGCATATTTTCCTTGCTGAAATGGGGTGGGAGTTGATAGTCAATGGCTACAGAAAGGTTGATTGGTTATTTATTCATCCATCATAACCGGATGCTTGTGTACGATCACGAGAAGCCGCATCGTCTCTTTTTTTTCTTTTTTTTGATGGGATGTTTATGCTGTCCATAGCGTATAAGCTCGGATGATGGAGCTTGTTTTCAATGCTGGGCAGTTATCGGTCTGTGTTTCTTAAGATTATGGTTTGTGATTAGTGATTTATGTTAGTTTTTTTGGATTTTCTTGGTAAGAGTCTTCCTCTTTTTATTTTTTCCTACACTAAATTCTAGACTAGCTTACTCTATTTACATATTATGGGGTTGTACGTAATAGGTAGTTGGTTTATGTTTGGATTTGATGTTATCTGGCTGTTTTCTGGCAGGGTGTTACCTCTCATGGGCTGTCTAGCTGGTAGGCCCCTTGTGGAACAGCTTAGAGGGGGGTTTCCTGGTTTTATTTTGCACAAATATCTTTTGTATGTTTCTAGGTCAGGAATTTGTTGTTCCTTTACCGTTTGTGCGTTCCATACTTTGGCAGCCATTTCCAGTGGGCTTCTTTCGTGAGCTTTGATTTGGCTTCTGGTCTGCCTTAGTAGTGGTGCATTGTTTGCTCTGGTCTTCCTTATGTAGCTGTCACACTACGACGACAATGGGAGGACGACAGCCCGGCGGCTGGAATTTTGAGAAATCACGACGACATATGCAAATTCGGGCTAATTTGGACGACAATCGGACGACATCCGGACGACATCGGGACAACAGACGGGACGACAGCGGGACGACAGTGTCTGTGTGTCTGTGTCTGTGTGTGTCTCTATGTGTGTCTCTGTGTGTCTGTGTCTATGTGTGTCTGTGTCTATGTGTGTGTGTGTCTGTGTCTCTGTGTGTGTGTCTGTGTGTGTGTATGTGTGTGTGTCTGTGTGTGTCTGTGTGTGTGTCTCTGTGTTTCTGTGTGTCTCAGAGTGAGAGTGAGACTGAGAGTCAGAGTGAGACTGAGAGTCAGAGTCAGAGTCAGACTGAGAGTCAGACTGAGAGTCAGAGTCAGACTGAGAGGGAGAGTCAGACTGAGAGTGAGAGTGAGAGTCAGACTGAGAGTGAGAGTGAAAGTGAAGAGTGAGGCACACACAGAGACACACACAGACACACATATACACACACAGACACACACATAGACACAGACACACACATAGACACATATACACAGACACACACAGACACACACACAGACACACACATAGACACACATATACACACACAGACACACACATATACACACACACAGACACACATATACACACACATACACACACATAGACACAGACACACAGAAACAGACACACACACAAACACAGACACACACAGACACACACAGACACACATAGACACACATAGACACAGACACACACATAGACACAGACACAGAGACACATACATGGAGAGAGAAGCAACTACAGCTTAACGACAAGACGACAGTGCCACGACAGTGCCGCGGCAGTGCGACAGTGCCGTGACAGTGCCGCGACAGTGCCGCGACAGTGCCGCAACCTCGGCTGTCGTCGGCTGTCGTAGAAGTTTTTCAACATGTCCAAAATCCCCACGACAACCCGGCGACAGTCGAGAAAGAGTGGAGAAACTGGAGGTGTCGCGCAGGTGTCGCGGCGACACCTGGCGACACCTGCGCGACACCTGCACGACACCGGAAGTCGCTGTCGCAGAGCTGTCGTCGCCGCTTGTCGTCGTAGTGTGACTGCTACATTACTGGTTGGATTAGATGTTTATTGTCTCGACTATATCCATATGCTAGCGTTTTTAGGTAGATTATTCTTCTGTTTTCTAATTACATTACTTTAGTTCTTTTGTGTATGCCATAGGTGGGGTGCAGTTTGTCTACTTTGAGGCAGGTCTTTAGGGCTCTATTTTGCAGTATTTGCAGGTTTTTTTAGGAATTCTTGTTTAGCCCCCATGTAAATTACATCCCCATAGTCGAAGTAGGGGAGCACCATACATTTGAAGATTTTTATTAACATTTCTTGTGTCATATAGTTTCTTAGTTTTGCAAATAGCCACAGTTTGTGGTTTATTTTTTGGATGTTTTTTGTTATACATAGGTTGTAGTTTAGCTGGCTGTCTGTGAACATAATTCCCCCAGCCTATAAAATATTGGGCTCTCACAATATTATTTGTAATAAAAGTCATGAAGCATAAACCCTGGTCGAGGCTGTGAATTAGAAACATGCCACGGTTTAATACCTACAGGCAGGCCTGGCACCGGAAGTAATCACAATATCGTCGGCGGTCACGTGCCTGCGCTTTGTTGACTTGCCGCGCGTGACGCCGGTGGCGCCCGCTGGGGCCGGTGGGCGTTGTTGGAACTAACGGTTATGGTTAAATCCATCAGTCATGCCTCCCGACATAGATCAGTTCTGGTGTGTTCCTGTACCAATGAGACCCATCCTGAGGGGGATGGTGGGGGGCGCAGGTGCAAATTAACCAGAACAAGGCCCAAGCGGCCAGTAGCATTTTGCTTACTTTTGGTTGCTTGATGTTGTATAGTCCGATGGTTTTGAGTTGCTGCCATTTTCTGAGATAAATTCATTAGGTTGATAGTTATGGTCTAATTTTAATGTGTGGTGGTAATTCTGGTTACTGTGCAGACCACTCACGTAATTTCTCATCTAAGTACTTACGAGACCGTATAGACATCGGTTGCGGTGGGGGCTAATCGCATTAGTTGTCAGTTCCTCCGCTAGGAGCGCTAACCACAGCACCACCGGATGGGACCCAATTCACATTGTAGCCTCATCAACCTGCGATGGATGAAATCTGACACCTTGCTGCATGTGGTTATTTTCATGCCACTGCATAACCATCGATTGATTGGGGTTTTATGTCCTATCAACAAATGCAGTCATATCAGGAAGTACCTACCGGCTTATGAAATTGCACGACTGTGTACACATGGATGTTTGGTTGTCTGTTGGAATCTTACATCCTGGCAACATCTAAGGTCATATCAGTAATGTAGGAAACGACAAGTATAAATGTTTAAATCATTGGTTTGACTCCACTGGGTATCAAACTCCACACCTCCCACACGCCTGTGCGTTATCGATTCGGCCACACATAGATAATTATTATATCAAGAACAATAATACATATATAGCCTAACTATTTTTGGATTTAGGCTTGTAATTTCAATGTCTGCAGGATGGAATAAAAATATTGCACCCTATGCATATTTTTTAATTTCGCTGCCGGTACCTACTATACGTATATGTAATATTTGAGCATCACAAGCTGGTTGAATCGCAATCAGGTAACGGCACTAGTTCCAGCGCTAACACCCGGCACCGTGCGTGATGGCGTGACGCCATGAAACGGTGAATTGTTTGTGCACGGTTCCCCACCGCCATGGTCTCAGCGCCTGAGGCCAACGAGCTGCTGTCAGCCGCTGGTGGGTGCAGGCCACGTGACCAGGTGATCAATGGTAGAGGGCACAGTGGGCACGCCACATAGAGGCAGCTGTCAGCGTGTTGGCAGCTTCTCCACCAATAAGCACGGCTCTCTTCCATTGGCATTCTCTGCTACTGTGTGCGTCATAGCATCTCAACATGTGTTTGTTGGAGAAGGGTCCACAGCGACGAAAGGAACAAAAACGGCTGACCACTGGGTCATATCGAGCATACCCTTGCAGGATGAGTTTCCCATTCTGTAATTACTGATATTGTGTGATTTAAACAGAAATTGATGTAGATAAATTTCAAATATACTTCAAACACTTTAATCTGTGCAAAAGTCTTTAATAACTTGGTTTAGAAGCATAACAAATAAATGTTGGTTCAGCCATACACCAAATAACGCTTGGGTCCAGGGCGGCTGAAGTAAATAGACTCAGGAATATTAATGTTGACCTATATACATATGATGTTTCGACCTTGAACTTGCTAGATCATGGTGTCTACTGGTGTTGTGGTATGACCGTTGGCAATGAGTTTGCCAGTACGCTCAGTACAAAACATTAGTTTTGTTCAAAACTAACAGAAATCCAGAACCCTAATCATATCAATTTAATATAATCTTTTTGGTACACATGTTTTCTGCGATCTGTTTCTAATCAAATCTAAGTTTTGAACTGCGCGAATACGAGAAGAGGAGAGTCTTTCCGGCAAGTTCAAACGGGCTCAAACGAGTTCAACCGTGGCTGGTTGGGTCGCACCGTGGCTGGTTGGGTCGCTCCGTATAGCGCTGAATATGCTTATGGTTTGTTGGAGGTTTACGTCCTGGAAATATCTATGGTCATATCAGGACGCTTCCTGTAATCAATATGCTTCTTCAGTACCCGTTGCACTGCATGAGTGTGGGGTCAGAAGGGGGCGGGTAGGCCTGATCGTATGGACCGATGTGAGCGCACGTGGCTCACTTGTCAGACAATCGGAGATCAGTGCAGCCAGACCAAGTCTGGTACAGTCAGCCCTGTTAACACCAGGCATGAAACTCGATGACTGGTCAAGTTCAGGTTTCAGCGTTGGGTGGAAGATAGATTGTAATCTAAGGGAACCTTTATTAACAAGAGTTGTTTACAGAAGATTAAATACTCTTTAAGTAGTTTGCAATGTCGTAGCACATTGCAAGATGATGTTGGTGATCATCATCATCATCGTCGTTGTCATCATCATCATATAATACTAACAATATCCTTGAAGGGTCGCCCATCCAATGTATTTGTCCCTCTTTCATCAATAGCGTGTATGCACCCCATCCAAGGTATTTAATAGATTTTGTTGTTTGATTATCTGATCCAGCCATACATAGTAGGAGAATGGGGTAAACTGGATGAGTTTGGGTGTTTGTGTGTGCGGCAGGTGGCAGGTGGTCACATAGTAGGAGAATGGGGTAAACTGGATGAGTCTGGGTGTTTGGGTGTGAGGTGGGTGGCAGGTGGTCACATAGGAGAATAGGGTAAACTGGATGAGTCTGGGTCTTTGGGTGTGCGGCAGGTGGCAGGTGGTCACAGTAGGAGAATGGGGTAAACTGGAGGAGTCTGGGTGTTTGGGTGGGTGGCAGGTGGCAGGTGGTCACAGTAGGAGAATGGGGTAAACTGGACGAGTCTGGGTGTTTGGGTGTGCGGCAGGTGGCAGGTGGTCACAGTAGGAGAATGGGGTAAACTGGACGAGTTTGGGTGTGCGGCAGGTGGCAGGTGGTCACAGTAGGAGAATTGGGTAAACTGGACGAGTTTGGGTGTGCGGCAGGTGGCAGGTGGTCACAGTAGGAGAATGGGGTAAACTGGACGAGTCTGGGTGTTTGGGTGTACGGCAGGTGGCAGGTGGTCACAGAAGGAGAATGGGGTAAACTGGACGAGTTTGGGTGTGCGGCAGGTGGCAGGTGGTCACAGTAGGAGAATGAGGTAAACTGGACGAGTTTGGGTGTGCGGCAGGTGGCAGGTGGTCACAGTAGGAGAATTGGGTAAACTGGACGAGTTTGGGTGTGCGGCAGGTGGCAGGTGGTCACAGTAGGAGAATGGGGTAAACTGGACGAGTTTGGGTGTACGGCAGGTGGCAGGTGGTCACAGTAGGAGAATGGGGTAAACTGGACGAATCTGGGTGTTTGGGTGTGCAACAGGTGGCAGGTGGTCACAGTAGGAGAATGGGGTAAACTGGACGAGTCTGGGTGTTTGGGTGTGCGACCGGTGGTCACCTACAGAGGAGCCCTTTTCGTTCACAACATTGGCTAAAGCTCAGGACAGACAGAACGCGTGCGGCAAGTACAAGCGGACGGCATGCGGTTCTCATGTGGAAATAGCGAACACACTGGACGCGGACGGCACGCGCCAAAAACTATATATGTATATATATTTACGTATGTATGTATGTATGTATGTATGTATGTATGTATGTATGTATGTATGTATGTATGTATGTGTGTATGTATGTATGTATGTATGTATGTATGTATGTATGTATGTATGTATGTATGTATGTATGTATGTATGTATGTATGTATGTATGTATGTATGCTTGTATGCTTGTATGCTTGTATGTATGTATCTTGTATGTATGTATCTTGTATGTATGTATGTATGTATATATATATTACCCAACTTGACTTTACCCGACCTCACCCTACCCGACCTCAATCTCCCCGACCTGACTTTATCCGACCTGACTTTACCCGACCTGCCTTTACCCAACCTGACTTTACCCGACCTGACTTGACACAAATTGACTTGACACGAATTGACTTAACACAAATTGACTTTATCAGATTTGACTTTACACAAGGACTTTATGGTGTTGTTGGGTAAAATCCGGTCAGGTAATGTCAGGTCGTGTAAAGTCAGGTCGTGTAAAGTCAGGTCGGTTAAAGTCAAGTTGGGTAAAGTCAAGTCAGGCAAAGTCAGTCAAAAGCCAAGCGGCACCACGCGACAAGCGACAAAAATTGCTCCAAAAGCGATCCTATCCTGCCACGTGACGCCCACACGAGAACCCCATTAGAACCGCCCGCGCCAGTGTGTTTGGCTTCTCTTTGTTACATACATTTCGCATTTTGCCTCGTGACGTCCTCGCCAGAACCGCTGCGTGACGTCCGCGTCCAGTGTGTTCACAGCTTTAGGCGATCAGATCGACAATGGCACCTAGGTGACACCTAAGCGGGGTCCAAAGGCAATTCCCATGCAATAATATTAAAAGAATGTTTTGCCAGTTTTCAATGTGATGTTTCATTTTGTATTCAGCATTTTAACACATTCGACAAAATAGCAATTCTGTCTGAATTAAGTGATAGAATCTGCTTAGGGAGAGCGGGACTGCGTTTCTTTCGTCGTCTTGGTCACGTGGTACCCAGGCGTGACGCTGTATGCATCATCACATATATGGCGTCCTCGTTGTATACCGCATCCAGATCTGACCTTAAGTGTTGCCAGGCGGGAAAACCCCCCACCATACCCCGTTGTTTACTCGGTAGTTTGCCGGATACCTGAGTGTATGGTGACAATTTGATCGGCTCTTCTCACCAGTATAAGTCGGTCGGTCTGTAGCCAGTCTGCAGTGCTGATCCCCATCATTCACACCTTTCAACATATAACTTATAAGCCAGTGCCAGCTCAGCCTCTTTTCTATACGCCCCAGGATTAGGCCGCGCCAGACACACCATCATTTAGTCGCAGAGTGCCCCCCCCCCCCAATGCACTGATGCATTGCTTTAACCAGGCTGAGTGCACATTCTGATGTAAAACCCAAACAAAGAAACAAGCGAACAAATTAAATCAAGCTGGATGGAATCACTGTGTAGGCGCCCACTTCCAGAGCGGGAGATCATGGCATCGATCCTTGGCCGAGTGGAACAACTTAACAAATTAACGCTTGTCACTAATTTGTCTGACATTCGGCATTACGAGGGCTGGCCCCGTGTCAGGATAATGTGGCTTAGGTTGGATATGTAGTCATGGTGCTGGAATCACTGTGTAGGCGCCCACTTCCAGAGCGGGAGATCATGGCATCGATCCTTGGCCAAGTGGAACAACTTAACAATTTAACGCTTGTCACTAATTTGTCTGACATTCGGCATTACGAGGGCTGGCCCCGTGTCAGGATAATGTGGCTTAGGTTGGATATGTAGTCATGGTGCGGAATCACTGTGTAGGCGCCCACTTCCAGAGCGGGAGATCATGGCATCGATCCTTGGCCGAGTGGAACAACTTAACAAATTAACGCTTGTCACTAATTTGTCTGACATTCGGCATTACGAGGGCTGGCCCCGTGTCAGGATAATGTGGCTTAGGTTGGATATGTAGTCGTGGTGCTGGAATCACTGTGTAGGCGCCCACTTCCAGAGCGGGAGATCATGGCATCGATCCTTGGCCTAGTGGAACAATTAACAAATTAACGCTTGTCACTAATTTGTCTGACATTCGGCATTACGAGGGCTGGCCCCGTGTCAGGATAATGTGGCTTAGGTTGGATATGTAGTCGTGGTGCTGGAATCACTGTGTAGGCGCCCACTTCCAGAGCGGGAGATCATGGCATCGATCCTTGGCCGAGTGGAACAACTTAACAAATTAACGCTTGTCACTAATTTGTCTGACATTCGGCATTACGAGGGCTGGCCCCGTGTCAGGATAATGTGGCTTAGGTTGGATATGTAGTCGTGGTGCTGGAATCACTGTGTAGGCGCCCACTTCCAGAGCGGGAGATCATGGCATCGATCCTTGGCCGAGTGGAACAACTTAACAAATTAACGCTTGTCACTAATTTGTCTGACATTCGGCATTAAGAGGGTGGCCTCGTGTCAGGATAATGTGCTTAGGTTGGAATGTAGTCATGGTGCTGGAATCACTGTGTAGGCGCCCACTTCCAGAGCGGGAGATCATGGCATCGATCCTTGGCCGAGTGGAACAACTTAACAAATTAACGCTTGTCACTAATTTGTCTGACATTCGGCATTACGAGGGCTGGCCCCGTGTCAGGATAATGTGGCTTAGGTTGGATATGTAGTCGTGGTGCTGGAATCACTGTGTAGGCGCCCACTTCCAGAGCGGGAGATCATGGCATCGATCCTTGGCCGAGTGGAACAGCTTAACAAATTAACGCTTGTCACTAATTTGTCTGACATTCGGCATTAAGAGGGCTGGCCTCGTGTCAGGATAATGTGGCTTAGGTTGGATATGTAGTCGTGGTGCTGGCAGCAGGGTATCCAGTGGGGCAGCACCATAAAGCAACCATGCCCGCATTGTAACAAGTGGGTAATCTGTCCTGATATGATTGTAGATGTTAGGACGTAAAACCCTCAGTGTAGGCTCTCCTCCTGGGTGCAGTCGGGGGGTGTCGGGCCGGGAGAAGTCGAACTTTCCCCAGACATCACGGGTCATAACGCCCCCCCCCCCCCATTGGCGCTAAAGGCCCTGTCACATTAAGGGGCTGTCACATTAGGGTTTTTTGCGGGAGCGTATGGCGGCGTAGGCGCGTTACGTCATGTACGTCGGCATATGCCGTATACGCTACTCATACGCTACTCATACGCTACTCATACACCGCCAGATGCCGGCTTATGTGAAGTGTATGAGGCATACGCCGCCATACGCTTTCATAAATCCGTCCGTCCAAATTTTTTTGTGCATGCTAAAAAAAACTCGACCTATACTGTCAAAAAATGTCACAGCACGCTCTCGTACGCTCCTCGTAGGTTCCACATACGCTCAAAACCACCCGAAAGGTCACCAAATGTCATCATAGGCCGGCACGCGCAGGACCTACGTAGGTTTTCAATACGCTCCCGCCATACGCCGTAATGTGACAGGGCCTTAAGCCCTGACACCTGCATGGATGCCCCGCCCTGTGCAGCCGGAGGATAAATCGTGTGAACTGCATGCGCAACCGCCCCCCCCCCTACCCTTTATTATTGACTTTTAATGTTTTGCTTAGGCTAGCTCGCCGGCACACCGCGCAAAGCATTGTGGTCCATTTACTGACTACCCACACCACCGAGCACTCGGGTGATGTCTCTTTTTCTTTTCTTTTTTTTTCTCTTAAAAAAACTGTGCTCGTGCTGGTACTCCTCTGGTGCTGGTACTCCGCTGGTGCTGGTGCTGGTGCTCCGCTGGTGCTGGTGCTGGTACTCCGCTGGTGCTGGTGCCGGTACTCCGCTGGTGCTGGTGCCGGTACTCCGCTGGTGCTGGTGCCGGTAATCCGCTGGTGCCAGCGCAACTTCCGGCGACCAGCGAAGCATGAAATGACCTGCACACTGGTCACCAGGAAACGACCCGGTGATCAGCAGCAGACGCCGCCTGCTGCCGTCCACTTCCGGTGGCGTCCCGGGTCGCCGGTCACGTGACTTGCGCAAGATGTGGCAGGCCGCGGGGCAGGTGATATTTTGTGGGTGAGTCGCGGCATAGTTAGGAAAGACCCCCCCCCCCCCCCCCCCCCCCCCCCCCCCCCCAAGGAAACACACAAGCTGGCATCCACGAGAAGCTAATAAAACCCACAACGCACACACATAAGGAAACAACACAAAAGCTAATAAAATATGGCACACATACGACAAACACTGCATGAACTGGAACCCGCCCTGGCATTTTCTGATGACTTCCTAGAAACTGAGAAAGGGGCTCTTCCAATTGCTGATCTTTCTGGTTTTTTTTTTCCTTAATCGAAACAAAAGTACCTCGCTAAAATACAACCGAAAAGGGAAGTCAAAACCACAAAGCCAGACAGACAAGAAAATGAAAATGCAGTGCCAGATGTGCAATGCACACATCGACCTTCCAAGAGCAACACGAAACACACAAATCAATAGCACTATAATCGATGTGGGAGCCAACCAGCCCCACCACCGTGCAAGGGCACTAAAGTTACCCATTCAGCACATCTCACCCTACACACCAACAGCCTGTTGTTTAAATGCGGCAATATTGAAGGGTTATAGGCCTGTCACACTATGACGTAAGGAGGTAACGTAAGCCGACGTAGGTGAATTTTGGTCATTGCGTTGAGGTACGTGGAGTTATGTCATGCTTATGTTAGACTGACATCGAGTTACGTCGAGTTACGTCAGCGCGCATCCAGGTTTTGGACATGTCCAAAACTTTCGACGAAGCTCGACGTGATGCAGTGACATTTGGATGACGTTACACTCACGTTATACCGACGTTAGACGTGATGGAGGGACGCGTCGGCTACATTAGATCAACGTTGCGTTACGTCATAGTGATGAACAGGGAGGAGGAACGTGCAGGCCACGCTAAGACTGGCGTGATCACGTCCGCTCGATGCTAAGCCGCCGCAACAGTCACGCTAGACTGATGTCGCGCGCGCTGGGGTTTCGCTAGCCTCACATTGACACAGTTAATAATTCCTTTGTCCTGTCTCGTTGGAGCGACACTAGACCGATGTAACGCTCACGTCGCCAATGCGGCTCTGATGTCCAACTTGGGCCTGTATTTGCATATTACGCCGAGATCTTCGACGTGTTAAATTTATTTTCACATTCTCCCTACGCTGGCACGTTACGTAGTAGTGTGACAGGGCCATTAATGGCCACTGTGATATTTGAGGAATGGATGCGTATTCACTGGGATAATAAAAGCAACCCGCTCAGGTCGATGTGGATTCGGTAAAGAACTGGGGAAATGGACACACGGCCTTCTTTATTACTGGCATTGTACCACCTCGTGTGTTCCGTGACGTCATCAGGGTCGTACTTAACCACGTGACCAAGCGGAGGTCCGACTGGTTCATTAGCATACATTACAGGTTCCAGATGCCCGAGGATTGGTTGATTGGTTGGTTGGTTGGTTGGAGTTTTACATCCTAGCAACATGTAAGGTCATATTAGGACGGGTACCGACTTGTGATTACACACTCATGGCAACTTTATAGTGCTGCCCCACCAGGAGACCAGGCCACCCGTACCACGACCTGATGTCTCACTTGGTCAAATTATCCTGACACTGAGCCAACCAGTCCTTGCCCTGTCCTATTAATGCAGAGCGCCTGGCTAGGAAGCGACAAGTATCAATTGATGTTATTGGTTTGACTGGACCAGTGTTCGAACCCGTGAGTTCGAATCCCACGATCTATCAAAACGGGAGACGGACGCTCAACTCATTTGGCCATCCTGTTTGGTAGTTGCTCAAGGAACTGAAGCGCCATAATCACCATACCCCTTGAACAGTATCCTGATTGATTGATTGATTGATTGATTGGTGGTTGCTTTACGCCGTGTCGGCAGCATAGGCCATATTCACGGCGAGAAATGTTTGTTTTTTGTTCAAACCATCGCTTTTACATGTAAAAGCAGACAATCAATTATGTGCCAATAGAGACTGATTAAATTAAAAAGCTCACAATCATATATTTGTAGTCAAGGGAAACAAATTGGCATAGAAAAGAAAAGTTTTATTAATAATTGATAGAATTTATTTAGTAAACTATATGAGGTGGTACAGTCCAGGTGCCCTCAAAAAGGCTAAAATGTTTTCTTGTTTTACTTTAGTAAAAATGTCATGCAAACTGTCTGCAGTGTAAAATTGTTGGTGCAGGGCCATGAACAGTATCCACTTTAAAGAGTAGGAACCGTACTTTCAATTGATCTATTCATTACTGGGCATAGTCACGTGGGACGGTGAGCGGCAGGCCCCGATCTAAGTGTTTTCGGACTCGGCCAAGTCGCTGGGTAATTCACTGCATAGTTACACAGAATATATCATCAAAGCCATTCAAACATTTTTTAAATATACCTGCACGCACATACTTGTCGCTAATGTCATGCAAATGTCTACTTAATATCATCAATACCCGACATCGAAGCAACGGAAGGAGGAAATGTAATTCTGAGATAAGCCCTGCCCCTTAGTTAATAAATTAATACTTAATCACTCAGTGAAAATATAACGTTTTAAACAGAGGAAGAAAAAGAAGAAAACGACTCCTTGTAGTGAAGCAATGGTAACTTTGGTGCTTCTCGAGGAAAGGTCATTCCCATGAGAACACTGTATATCCTACTGCTGTTGGGAGATTATATAGCAAGGATACCCAGTCGGAGTGTAGTTTACTTTTGTTATCAGTGTGCAGTGAGGGAATCATAGAGCAGGCGGGAGCACTCCGGCACAAGCTCAGTCCGCATCTTTGGGATAGCTACCGTAATGTCACGAGAAAGAGCTTTATTCTTTGTTAGTGGAATAGGCGACTAGTTACCACAATTCATCAACTTGTCTATTGCATTTTTACACGTTATTTCTTTTAATGCAGGAGTGTCTTTAGCTCAGCTGAACGACACTAATTCCATGACGTCACTAGAATATAGTTCTGTAACAAATAATGTGAGTGTGGAAAGAAAAGTAAAAATGATTGTACATACTTGTTGGTTTATCAGATTTATAATAGGTGTAATGATTGCAAATAGGCCGCAGCCTTTGGTTTTTACCCATTTGAAATAATTCCGCTCACCACTAACTACCAGATATGCCTGTGAATATATGTAAAATCATATTTTCATTGTAGTATTATTCAGTAAGTGTAGTCTGGACTGTCCCGTCAGTGCGCATTGTTGCTAAAACGAACATTTCCCAGGGGGTTTAATCAAGTGAATAGCAACCATTATGGTAACCGTTACCAATATCACACATCGGCTCGGGAGACCCAACCCCGTCCTGATATGACTTTAGATGTTGCTGGGACTTAAACCAACAAACGGGATGGCCGAATGAGTTAGAGCGTCCGTTTCCCGTGGGGTCGTGGGTTCGAACCCTGGTCGAGTCAAACCAATGACTTAAAAATTGATATTTGTCACTTCCTAGCCTGGCGCTCTGCATTTTTAGGATAGGTCAAGGAGTGGTTGGCTCAATGTGACTGAGTGGGATATCAGGTCATGGTGCTAGCGGCCTGGTCTTCCAGTGGGGCAGCAGTATAAAGTCGCCATGAGTGTGCACTGTCACAAGTCAGTACCCGTCCTGATTGACCTTAGATGTTGCTAGGACGTAAAACAACAAACAAACAAGCGGGAGACCCAACATCTAAAACCCAGCACACACTGACTGACCACTTGGCCACCGTGAGTGATGGAGATTTTGTTCAGTTTGTGTCCGATAGAACTCACTATTTCTCACCGAAACTTACCGAGCTTTTCCTGAAGACTGACCCTCGTTATGTCCCCATTGCTAACCCATGTAGGCAACCTGGTCATCAGTGTCAGATGGCTTCAGGCATTGCTATATATGCATACTGAACCAATCAGTAAGGCATTACTACTAGTACTACACGCCTCTCCGTCCAAACAGGTGCGGCTCACAATGCATTCAGCAACTGCGCACTGGTACCCGGTGCCAACCCGACAAGCCGCTGCTGATTTATTTTGACGGCTAATAAATGGCACTGGTTATCATGGAGAAGTTTCTATTTGACAACATAAGGCTAAAGGTGCTCTATCCTCTTTTACTGAGCTATGAAATGGTCAAAACTCCAGCTTAACCTAGTTGGATCCTTGGGGTGAGGCAGCAGTGGTTGATACAAATGACGCAGCATGGTTTACTAACGATGTTCTAATTGGTTCAGATTGAGCATTGCTCTCTTGTGGTTGTTTATACCCCATTCACACTACTGCTTGCCACTGGTTGTGACCACTGCGACTGCAGGAAACGTTAATCGAAAAGAGGTCACAAGTGGTCGCAAAGTGGTGGCTAAATGATCCTCAGTGGTCGCAAGGAGGTTGCAGCTCTACTGCACTAAAAATCTTGCAACCAAAATGGTCACCCAGAGGTCGGCGAACATTGCTTTGGTCGCAAGCAGGTCGCTGGTGACTGCGCTTTTTGGTCCAGGCGGTCGCAAGCCATAGTGTGACTGGGACTTTATTCCATGGATGCAGTTTTCACTCCCTCCCTCCAATCAACACTATTTCTGAACGCAAAGGATAGCTTTGCTACTTATTGAATACAGCCTTTGATGCATGGCTTCTCGTCAGAGCTGTGGCAGGAGTAAAATGTTGCTTCCTTCAAAGGGCCAGCTAGCAGCACGGACCCCGAGCAGCGCCGTGTCAGGTTTGTGTCTCTGTCCACTACATCAAAGAGGCCCTCATTTGTAGGCGTGACCTCCTATGATCATTGATTTGTTGGCAGATGCGAGTGATGTGTAGCTGCTAACAGGCAACACTGAGCCCTGGTGGAGCAGGTATGATGGAGAGTAAAGGGAGGGTGGGTGGGGGGTTAAAGGGCGTCTAATCTAAATAAAGATGCCGAAGTAGAGTTAAGTAACCATGTCTAAATATAGATTGACCACGATATCTAAATATAGGTTTACCATGGCACACAACTGTGTGAACACTGTTGCTGCTGGGCGTGCTCAATATAACTAGACGGGATGGCCGAATAAGTTGAGCGTCTGCCTCATGTTTTGGTAGGTCATGGGATTCGAATCCCCGGCTTCGAACCCTAGCCGAGTTAAACCAATGACATCAAAGTTTATACTTGTCGCTACCTAGCCTGGCGCTTGGCACTACTAGGATAGGGCACGGAGCAGTGGAATGGGGAAGATGTATTGTTCACAGTTGAAATTTCCCCTGCTTAATCAACTAATGTATCATCCCCCCCCCCTCCCCCCACACACACATGTTGTGGGTATTCAGCGAGTGGGCGTGTTCTACCAATCAGGGATGGCAATTTTCCTGGCAGATTTCTGTTTCCTTTGCACGCATTTCGATCACTTTTGTGGAACTGAAATCGGAGAACAAATTAAAGATGCGCCGGGTGGGTGTTACCCTCAAGTCATGTTTGCGAAGCAGCAACGATGAGGCTGAATTTTTTAATACATTACAGCTTTTCCTTCTCCCAATTGTTCTTCTCATCCCTGAACCAAATTCTTTAACATCACCAAAGCTGTTTTCTATGGACATGAATTTAAAGTCTACACTGCATTTTAACGATACAGTACAATTACTGAAATAGGCTATCCTGTAAATGATATATGCATACAGCGTATATATACACTGTGCGTGACCAGACGGGATGGCCGAATGAGTTGAGCGTCCGTCTCCCGTTTTGGTAGATCTTGGGATTCGTCCGTATAGATATAGTGTAAACAATGCCACATGAAGGGCCTAGTTAAAGTTGCCTAATCCGATGGTTTTGAGTTTGTCATTTTTAAAAAGCTTGTTTTATTTAACGACAGGTTCTAACCCTGGTCGAGTGAAACCAATCACGTACAAATTTATACTTATCGCTTGCTAGCTAGGCACTCAGCATTACTAGGATAGGGCAAGGACTGGTTGGCTCTGTGTCAGGATAATGTGACTGAGTGGGATATCAGGTCATGGTGCTGGCGGCCTGGTCTCCCAGTGGGACAGCACTATAAAGTCGCAATGAGTGCACACTGTCACAAGTCGGTACCCATCCTGATATCATCTTTGATGTTACCACGATGTAAAACCAACCAACCAACAAACCAACAAACCAACAAACCAACAAACCAACAAACCAACAGACCAACAGACCAACAAACCAACAAACCAACAAACCAACACACCAACCAACAAACCAACAGACCAACAAACCAACACACCAACAAACCAATCAAACCAATCAAACCAAACCAACCAAACCAACCAACCAACCAACCCAAACCAACCAACCCAAACCAACCAACCAACCCAAACCAACCAACCCAAACCAACCAACCAACCCAAACCAACCCAAACCAAACCAACCCAAACCAACCAACCAAACCAAACCCAACCAAACCAAACCAACCAAACCCACCAACCCACCAACCCAGTGTTTTAAGCCCCGTGGAGCGTCTGCTTCACATGGCACGCCTTGCTACTGTTGTGAAGATGGTTGGAGACTTCCCGCTGACCACAATGAGTGTCTGGGCTAAGTGTGCCTGGCACAAATCTAGATCTGCCTCAGGTCGCGAAGCCACAGACTTGTCACAGTGCGACTAATATCGCCATGGAAATGTGCTGACACTGTTTTGTTGGGATCCAATCCCGAAAGAGGGTGGCACAAGCTCACCACTATGGCGCGGGGGTGGGGGGGGGGGGGAGACGCCGGGACCAGTGTAACAAAGATGGGGAGTCATGACAACACATACTTACAGTACCAGAGGCAATGTTTGGTGAGTCTTTCTTTGTTTTGACACGGATAGCAGCACTCCAAAGGACAGAAAATGAAGAAAAGAAGAAAAGACAAGACAACCCATCTTAAAACCGACAGAAGAAAAGTCAAGACAATCCATCTTAAAACCGACAGACGAACAATAAAGACAACCTCCTTTGTGTTTTTGTGCTGATCTCATTTCAATCAATGACGGTCAGTAGGATCCAGGGTATTTACACCCTGTGGCTACTGTTCTATCCATCAGTTATTGCGTCACTAAAATAATTACTTTCAGCTCATAATAACTCAATTCAATTAGTCTAAAATTGCCACGTCAATTAAATTGGTGTAAATAAGCTGCTCATAGTGTGGTTTTGTATTTGTGTTGACATTATGTCAGCCATGGAACCATGCTGGTGTGATTCGACATAATTACAGATGTGCCCTGATTTCATCAACGGTGATGTATTCATTAACTTCAGCACATATATCCAGCGTGTCCCATGTTTCCGCTAGTAACGTCGCTTCCTAGGCTAGTGGCTTGTAGGTTGTAATAGTCTTTACAATCATGTGAGGGGAATGGAAGGGCCATTTTAGAACAAACTATTGCAGAAATATATGATCTGTAATCCTGGGTATTACAGGCATATAGGTTGTACACAAGAATTTATGTCATACTATAACCGAATCAAATCGGTTAATTTTGTGTGTGTGTTGTATTGTGTGTTGTGTTTTGTGTTTTTTTTCAGGGCCGAGGCGCTGGTATTCCAGCCTTATCAGTTATGGCGAATATGAATGAGGTGATAAAATGGTATGAGCAATGTACACAATAACCAACAACAATCAGGCATTGCAAATACTATGGGAATCTTATTTTGTACATGTAGACTGTGGGATAGTCATCTGCCAATATCAATGATTTGCTGATCATACCTTTGAGGGGACGTTTATAACAATACAATGAGTATGACTTGCTGTGACAGTAGTGGATTAAGGATTATGCATATAATGATTGCGTGATTCATTTAAATTGCCATGGTCGACTATAGCTTTGTGATTAGTATATCTTTTATTAGTTCATTCAAGTGTTACAGGGTGGAGGTTTAAATACTTTGGTAGTTATTGTTTTTACTTTTTGACCCGGGAGTATTTGATGGGGGGGGGGGGAGAAATTGACAAAGGGTTTATTGACGAAGTCTGTTGCGTGTAGCAGACCCTTCATATTCGACTTTTTCGGACAGAGTGGCCGAATCGGTAAGACTAAGAGCGCTGGCTGGCTTCCTGTGCAGGAGGTAGTGGGTTCAAACCCCGGTCAAGCCAAACCAATGACTAACAAAATTGATACTTGTCGTACCTAGCGGGATACTTGGCATTAATATGACATGCCAATGACTGGTTTGCTTAGTATGAGGATAATATGTGATATCTGGTCATGGTGCTGACGGCCTAGTCTTCCTGTTAGACAGCACTATAAAGTCGTTATGAGTGCGGTACACGTCCTGATATGACCTTAGATGTTCCCAGGACATAAAGCCCCAACAGAATTCTATCTAATATGAGTTAATATTGCTCCACCATGAAAATGTTTCCCAAAGCCAATAAAGCTATGACCCATTTTTCCGAGAAGCATGCGCAATAAGCTTCTACCCACCGCATTAGTTCTTGCGGCTGCCATTAGAGGGCAGGTTGGTTTGTGGTGAAAATGCTGACATTGTGCACAGAGCCTACCTCACAATGATCGCTACCCAGTACGCTGGTTATTCACCTGATGTCTGAGGGCGGGCTGTTGGTGGAAGTACTGCTACCCAGTACACTGGTTATTCCACTGATGTCCGAGGGTGGGCTGTTGGTGGAAGTACTGCTACCCAGTACGCTGGTTATTCCACTGATGTCTGAGGGCGGGCTATTGGTGGAAGTACTGCTACCCAGTACGCTGGTTATTCCACTGATGTCAGAGGGCGGGCTGTTGGTGGAAGTACTGCTACCCAGTACGCTGGTTATTCCACTGATGTCAGAGGGCGGGCTATTGGTGGAAGTACTGCTAGCCAGTACGCTGGTTATTCCACTGATGTCCGAGGGCGGGCTGTTGGTGGAAGTACTGCTACCCAGTACGCTGGTTATTCCACTGATGTCAGAGGGTGGGCTGTTGGTGGAAGTACTGCTACCCAGTACACTGGTTATTCCACTGATGTCCGAGGGCGGGCTGTTGGTGGAAGTACTGCTACCCAGTACGCTGGTTATTCCACTGATGTCCGAGGGCGGGCTGTTGGTGGAAGTACTGCTACCCAGTACGCTGGTTATTCCACTGATGTCAGAGGGCGGGCTGTTGGTGGAAGTACTGCTACCCAGTACGCTGGTTATTCCACTGATGTCCGAGGGCGGGCCGTTGGTGTAAGTACTGCTACCCAGTACGCTGGTTATTCCTCTGATGTCAGAGGGCGGGCTGTTGGTGGAAGTACTGCTACCCAGTACGCTGGTTATTCCACTGATGTCAGAGGGCGGGCTGTTGGTGGAAGTACTCCTACACAGTACGCTGGTTATTCCACTGATGTCAGAGGGTGGGCTATTGGTGTAAGTACTGCTACCGTGGTTATTCCACTGATGTCAGCGGGCGGGCTATTGGTGGAAGTACTACTACCCAGTACGCTGGTTATTCCACTGATGTCAGAGGGCGGCCTGTTGGTGGAAGTACTGCTACCCAGTACGCTGGTTATTCCACTGATGTCAGAGGGCGGGCTATTGTACTGCTACCCAGTACGCTGGTTATTCCACTGATGTCAGCGGGCGGGATATTGGTTGAAGTACTGCTACCCAGTACGCTGGTTATTCCACTGATGTCTGAGGGCAGGCTATTGGTGGAAGTACTGCTACCCAGTACGCTAGTTATTCCACCTGATGTCAGAGGGCAGGCTATTGGTGGAAGTACTGCTACCCAGTACGCTGGTTATTCCACTGATGTCCGAGGGCGGGCTGTTGGTGGAAGTACTGCTACCAGTACGCTGGTTATTCCACTGATGCTGAGGGCGGGCTGTTGGTGGAAGTCTGCTACCAGTACGCTGGTTATTCACTGATGTCGAGGGTGGGCTGTTGGTGGAAGTATGCTACCCAGTCGCTGGTTATTCCACTGATGTTGAGGGCGGGCTTTTGGTGGAAGTATGGGGTTTTGTGGGGTGTGTGGAGTACTGCTACCCAGTACGCTGGTTATTCCACTGATGTCAGAGGGCGGGCTGTTGGTGGAAGTACTGCTACCCAGTACGCTGGTTATTCCACTGATGTCCGAGGGTGGGCGTTGGTGGAAGTACTGCTACCCAGTACGCTGGTTATTCCACTGATGTTGAGGGCGGGCTATTGGTGGAAGTACTGCTACCCAGTACGCTGGTTATTCCACTGATGTCAGAGGGCGGGCTGTTGGTGGAAGTACTGCTACCCAGTACGCTGGTTATTCCACTGATATCCGAGGGTGGGCTATTGGTGGAAGTACTGCTAGCCAGTACGCTGGTTATTCCACTGATGTCCGAGGGCGGGCTGTTGGTGGAAGTACTGCTACCCAGTACGCTGGTTATTCCACTGATGTCAGAGGGTGGGCTGTTGGTGGAAGTACTGCTACCCAGTACACTGGTTATTCCACTGATGTCGAGGCGGGTGTTGGAATACTGCTAGTACGCTGGTTATTCCACTGATGTCCGAGGGCGGGCTGTTGGTGGAAGTACTGCTACCCAGTACGCTGGTTATTCCACTGATGTCAGAGGGCGGGCTGTTGGTGGAAGTACTGCTACCCAGTACGCTGGTTATTCCACTGATGTCTGAGGGCGGGCTGTTGGTGGAAGTACTGCTACCCAGTACGCTGGTTATTCCACTGATGTCAGAGGGCGGGCTGTTGGTGGAAGTACTGCTACCCAGTACGCTGGTTATTCCACTGATGTCAGAGGGCGGGCTGTTGGTGGAAGTACTCCTACACAGTACGCTGGTTATTCCACTGATGTCAGAGGGTGGGCTATTGGTGTAAGTACTGCTACCGTGGTTATTCCACTGATGTCAGCGGGCGGGCTATTGGTGGAAGTACTACTACCCAGTACGCTGGTTATTCCACTGATGTCAGAGGGCGGCCTGTTGGTGGAAGTACTGCTACCCAGTACGCTGGTTATTCCACTGATGTCAGAGGGCGGGCTATTGGTGTAAGTACTGCTACCCAGTACGCTGGTTATTCCACTGATGTCAGCGGGCGGGATATTGGTTGAAGTACTGCTACCCAGTACGCTGGTTATTCCACTGATGTCTGAGGGCAGGCTATTGGTGGAAGTACTGCTACCCAGTACGCTGGTTATTCCACTGATGTCAGAGGGCGGGCTATTGGTGGAAGTACTGCTACCCAGTACGCTGGTTATTCCACTGATGTCCGAGGGCGGGCTGTTGGTGGAAGTACTGCTACCCAGTACGCTGGTTATTCCACTGATGTCTGAGGGTGGGCTGTTGGTGGAAGTACTGCTACCCAGTACGCTGGTTATTCCACTGATGTCCGAGGGCGGGCTGTTGGTGGAAGTACTGCTACCCAGTACGCTGGTTATTCCACTGATGTCTGAGGGCGGGCTGTTGGTGGAAGTACTGCTACCCAGTACGCTGGTTATTCCACTGATGTCCGAGGGTGGGCTGTTGGTGGAAGTACTGCTACCCAGTACGCTGGTTATTCCACTGATGTCAGAGGGCGGGCTATTGGTGGAAGTACTGCTACCCAGTACGCTGGTTATTCCACTGATGTCAGAGGGCGGGCTGTTGGTGGAAGTACTGCTACCCAGTACGCTGGTTATTCCACTGATGTCAGAGGGCGGGCTGTTGGTGGAAGTACTGCTACCCAGTACGCTGGTTATTCCACTGATGTCAGAGGGCGGGCTGTTGGTGGAAGTACTGCTACCCAGTACGCTGGTTATTCCACTGATGTCAGAGGGCGGGCTGTTGGTGGAAGTACTGCTACCCAGTACGCTGGTTATTCCACTGATGTCAGAGGGCGGGCTGTTGGTGTAAGTACTGCTACCCAGTACGCTGGTTATTCCACTGATGTCAGAGGGCGGGCTGTTGGTGGAAGTACTGCTACCCAGTACGCTGGTTATTCCACTGATGTCAGAGGGCGGCTGTTGGTGGAAGTACTGCCCATCTGGTATTCCATGATGTCAGAGGGCGGGCTGTTGGTGGAAGTACTCCTACACCAGTACGCTGGTTATTCCACTGATGTCAGAGGGTGGGCTATTGGTGTAAGTACTGCTACCGTGGTTATTCCACTGATGTCAGCGGGCGGCTATTGGTGGAAGTACTACTACCCAGTACGCTGGTTATTCCACTGATGCAGAGGGCGGCCTGTTGGTGGAAGTACTGCTACCCAGTACGCTGGTTATTCCACTGATGTCAGAGGGGGGCTATTGGTTTACTGTACCAGTACGCTGGTTATTCCACTGATGTCAGCGGGCGGGATATTGGTTGAAGTACTGCTACCCAGTACGCTGGTTATTCCACTGATGTCTGAGGGCAGGCTATTGGTGGAAGTACTGCTACCCAGTACGCTAGTTATTCCACCTGATGTCAGAGGGCAGGCTATTGGTGGAAGTACTGCTACCCAGTACGCTGGTTATTCCACTGATGTCCGAGGGCGGGCTGTTGGTGGAAGTACTGCTACCCAGTACGCTGGTTATTCCACTGATGTCTGAGGGCGGGCTGTTGGTGGAAGTACTGCTACCCAGTACACTGGTTATTCCACTGATGTCCGAGGGTGGGCTGTTGGTGGAAGTACTGCTACCCAGTACGCTGGTTATTCCACTGATGTCTGAGGGCGGGCTATTGGTGGAAGTACTGCTACCCAGTACGCTGGTTATTCCACTGATGTCAGAGGGCGGGCTGTTGGTGGAAGTACTGCTACCCAGTACGCTGGTTATTCCACTGATATCCGAGGGTGGGCTATTGGTGGAAGTACTGCTAGCCAGTACGCTGGTTATTCCACTGATGTCCGAGGGCGGGCTGTTGGTGGAAGTACTGCTACCCAGTACACTGGTTATTCCACTGATGTCCGAGGGCGGGCTGTTGGTGGAAGTACTGCTACCCAGTACGCTGGTTATTCCACTGATGTCCGAGGGCGGGCTGTTGGTGGAAGTACTGCTACCCAGTACGCTGGTTATTCCACTGATGTCAGAGGGCGGGCTGTTGGTGGAAGGACTGCTACCCAGTACGCTGGTTATTCCACTGATGTCCGAGGGCGGGCTATTGGTGGAAGTACCCTATTGTCCAAGTTATAGCAGAAGCCTTTAGAGCCGGTGCTTGCTAGTCATGTGCGAACCAATTACTTCATGCAAAACCGCTGTTGTTACACTCGGCAAAGGTGATCATTGGCAAGTGTTCATTCTTACTAAAACAGGGATGACAGATCTCTGCTATTTCACGGAATTCCGCGATTCTAAATATTTACCGATTAATGTTAAGCAAAATGCTATGGAACCGGGAAGCCGATGACAAAATAGGTTGGTTCAAAACATCTTCTTATATGACCTGAGATGTTACTAGAATATAAACCCAAACAAGAACGAGTTAAGAAAAGAAGAATGAGGTAAGTATGAGCGATAATATAGGCACAACAAGGATAGTTGAAACCTGACTTCCAGCATTTTTCCACGATTCCCTGACAGTGCTAATCCTATTGCGGGGGGGGGGGGGGGGCGAGCCACGTTTTTGCGAAAATTCACTGTTGGTGTAATAATCCAGGCTTGCTTTCCACAATATTTTCTGGAGGCCATTTTCATCCATGCTAATTAATCATGCCTATATTTCTGGCACCTCCGCCACCCCCCCCAAAAACACACCAACAACAACAAACAAACAAAACACAAAAACACGCATCCCCCTCTTGCAAGGCAGCATTATCGCAACACAACTCATACGAAGCAGATCGATATGGGTGAACTGTGAAGCTATTGTATGTTTGATGGGTATCAATTTGATTCCAATTCTGCCTGCCACACAGTTGGGTGCATTGTGAGTGCACTCAAGTAGACGGGCGCCAAGCTTGCTGCCAGTCTATAGACACAAGGCGTTAAAGGCTACATTTGAGTACCTGCCGTTGAAATGATAACACCACTGTTTGTGTGGGCGGGTACTTGGCCGTGTGGCTTGATGCTGGCGGGGCCTGCACCAGACGGGGCTGGCACGGGGCCTACTGCGCATGTGTCATTGGCCGCGGCTTGCAACCCTTCATCTTGCAAGTGCACGGTTTGAGTTGGCAACACCAGGAACAAACCTAGAGCTACAAACTGTCAGGCCCGTCCTGATATGACCTGAGATGTTGCCAGGACGTAGAACCCCAACAATACGAAAGGAAAAATCATCTACTTACCGCAGCTTAAAGACATCAGCAGCGTAATTATATATACATATTATATATTGTATGATAATACTATGTCATGATATATGCCCGCTTGTCGTGCCACGTGTTTCCGCTCACAAACTTATCTTAACATATTCAAATCTTCCTATTTTTGGTCACACAATGTTGGCATGTCTGCAATGCTATTGTAGAGTCGGTGTTTGAGTCTGTGGTTATGTAGGTAAGCTAAAGTGAAAAGTAAAAGTGTGAAGGCCCAGTCAGACCTTACCGGACTCTCAGTACTGGACACCACCGGACAAAGAATTGTCTAGTCCGTTGGTGTCCGGTGTCAAAATTTATCGAAATGTGTCGAAATGTTGTGCTTTCAACGGACAAGGAACGTACATTAGCGAATAACCACTGGACGATAAACGGACAGCACCGGATAACAACGGACAAGCAAGGGTCAACCGACGGGAAAAAACTGAATGTCAAACTGACGTACCGGACTGATCACGGATGCGCCGAAAACAGATTTTAAAAAAAACTGATGAACCGAATTCCCGCAGCACAGTCAATGGACTCTGCAGGAAGCAAACTGGAGACATAACGGATGGGTAGCGGACATGAACCGGACTTAAAACGGACACCAACCATACACTTCAGTTTGGCGGTGTCCGGTACAAGTTTTGTGCATGTTCAAAACTTGTACCGGACACCTCCGGACACCACAGATGCCAACTGTATATAAACCGTACATTGCCGTATTTCACTGGACAGTGTCCGTTTCTGTCCGGTTCTTCAATCCGGTGAGGTCTGACTGGGGCTTAAGAGAGAGTCCAAGCCCCTCTGGTTTATTATATATAGTACATGGATTCCTGGTATAGGATCATGCCATTCACTCTAACCAATAGGGAAGCAGCATTCTCAGTTCCTCCAATAGGGACTGAGCATTTCTGGTTACCATGACCACCAGTGGTCTGCCCACCACCAGAGCTAGTTGACCTGTGGCCACCACCAACCTTGACCCCTGTGTCTATTGAACCCTACCTCAGTAGAGAGTCAGGCCCTGAGTGCACTCACCCAAACCTGCCAATCATCCCTATGTCTATAATTACCTGCCCTCAACCTAGGCCAAACCACACATATATATACAACACACATATATACACACACTCTTGGCCAGCCACACAAAATAATAATAGAGGATTTCCATTTCCCCCCTCTGATGATTATCGGAATATTTTACACTATTATTATCTTGGGTACTGTTAAGTGCGTTGCATCCCGGGTCTGCTGCCGGGTACCAGCTCAATGCTGCCGGGTACCAGCTCACTTCTGCCGGGTACCGGCTCACTGCTGCCGGGTACCGGCTCACTGCTGCCGGGTACCGGCTCACTGCTGCCGGGTACCGGCTCACTGCTGCCGGGTACCGGCTCACTGCTGCCGGGTACCGGCTCACTGCTGCCGGGTACCGGCTCACTGCTGCCGGGTACCGGCTCACTGCTGCCGGGTACAGGCTCACTGCTGCCGGGTACCGGCTCACTGCTGCCGGGTACCGGCTCACTGCTGCCAGGTACCAGCTCACTGCTGCCGGGTACCGGCTCACTGCTGCCGGCTACCGGCTCACTGCTGCCGGGTATCGGCTCACCTCTGCCGGGTATCGGCTCACCACTGCCGGGTACCGGCTCACCTCTGCCCAGTACCGGCTCAGTTCTGCGGGTACCGGCCCACTTCTGCTGGGTACCGGCTCACTGCTGCCGGGTACTGGCTCACTGCTGCCGGGTACCGGCTCACTGCTGCCAGGTTCCGGCTCACTGCTGCCGGTGCCGGTTCACTGCTGCTGGGTACCGGCTCACCTCTGCCGGGTACCGGCTCACTTCTGCCGGGTACCGGCTCACTTCTGCCGGGTACCGGCCCACTTCTGCTGGGTACCGGCTCACTGCCGGGTAACGGCTCACTGCTTCCGGTGCCGGTTCACTGCTGCCGGTGCCGTTTCACTGCTGTCGGGTACTGGCTCATTGCTGCCGGGTACCAGCTCACTGCTGCCGGTACCGGTTCACTGCTGTCGGGTACCGGCTCATTGCTGCCGGGTACCAGCTCAATGCTGCCAGGTACCAGCTCACTGCTGCCGAGTACCGGCTCAGCCAGCTGCCACAGGGGGCCCCTGGACTGACGTTCTGCTGACACAGGCCCATTGCCTGTTAATTGACAATATTTGTTCTGAGGGTACCATATGTCTGCCAATTAACCCGATTCCACATTCACTAGCAACCCAGAGCATGTGTCACCACCACTTTATGAACGCAGTGTCGCCAAATAAACTTGAATAAAACCATACAATTCACCAACAACTGATTAGTCTTGATGGCCGGCCTCCAACTGAGATGATGGCTGGCTAAGTTTGTATGTGCCAATACCCATTACAATGAGTGGTTATTTAAGTCTGACCCTCTGTGAACAATGAGCTTCAACTAAGAATCTGAGCTGAAAACAACGACACAGAAAATGGAGTACCTGAAGCCCATACAAATTATCCAAAACTCTAACCTTCAAAGGTATGACAAAAAGAAAACAGTAACTAACGTAGCATATCTACAGTAAAGCACTAATTGCATGGTTACAAATGTTAACTATGTACAAAAATATAATTGAAAACCCCAACAAGTGGAAAGGGAAATCAATCCGTATGGATTATGACCACTAACTACTACACAGTCGCGAAAACAAGTGCATGCGCCTAAGTTTTAGCCGTTATGAGCAAAATTGAAAAACGGTCACTAAAAATGTCAGTAGGTGTGTGTGAGACTTGGGTGTGCTTTAATGGAAAGAGTAGAGAAAGACCAGGTGCGTCTACAATAGATGAACCCCGAGGCCTGGTCTGCCTGCCACACCCGGGTGGTGGCATTGAGAGCCGATTAAGTCGACCATGGCAGCAGCCAGCCTGCCCACCGAATGTAAAAGTGACTGCCTGCCACTGGAGTTCAGATTCTAACGGTGAAAGGTGGCAATGGAAGGTATAGGGTACTTTGTGTACGTGCTTTCTATTTAAATTGAGAAAAATGAGATTACAATTTTGATTAAATTGTTGTTATAATCTTTTTATTTTAAAATAATTAATATGAATGGCAAAACAAAATGTAATTTGTAATGTTCTACATTTAATGATAAAAGTGAGTTGGCTTGTGTGAAGATGACACTGTACACATTAGACATAACCTTAGAATGATCCATGGGATTTCTCAGTTATTGGACACAACCAAGGGTACCATATCATTATCAATACGTCATTCTACAGCTTCTGCTAGTGTATCGTCTGTATCACAGTTTCTTTGTTGCAACCAACCTGTCCATGTCTACTTGTCTGTGTGTTGACAGACATACAGAACAGACAGACAGATGAACAGACAGACAGACGAACTGACAGACAGTCAGACGAACTGACAGACAGACAGACGAACTGACAGACAGACAACTGAACTGACAGGCAACTGAACTGACAGACATCCAAACTGACAGACAGCTGAACTGACAGACAACCGAACTGGCAGACAACCGAACTGACAGACAACCAAACTGACAGACAGACGAACTGACAGACAGACGAACTGACAGACAACCGACCTGACATACAACCAAACTGACATACAACCGAACTGACAAACAGACGAACTGACAGACAGACAGACAAACTCAGACAGAGACGAACTGACAGACAGCCGAACTGACAGACAGCCGAACTGACAGACTGACAGACAGACAAGTGCAATGCAAATATAAGGAAAATTGTGCATTGGAACCCATGCCTTGCCATTCCATGGCAAGGGTGCTAACCATTAGTCTGTCTAGTGTCCCTGACGCAATCACCCTGTCCATAACTGCCTGATAGGTCAGTGCAGGCTACTATAATATATCAGATATTTAAATATATCTGTATATATGTATATATTTAAATGAGACGGACACCTGCGGGGAGTAAATGGACTTTGTTTATTAAAGTCCAGCTATACATAATAATATATGACAATATATAACAATATTTAACCAAATTTAACAAAATGTAGAAATGTGCGCGCGCTGCTGCTATCGGCGAGTTGCGCAAGGTTAAATACCAATGTCAATGTTAACTTTTTTTTAAATTCACGCGCACGCACGCACAGTCAGCCATTGTTAACTACTTTGTTCCCAGCACCCAATGTCAGATAAACAAAATTGTCAAATAAATGTTTTTTTAAGATTAAATTGACAAATGAACAGTGTGAATATGTATCGGGGACATGTTGGCCGGGTAGTGTTATTTCCCTATTTCCAGGTTAGACGTGGTCGCACTAGCCCCCCGACTCCCACAACCACTCTGACCTCTGGATGACCTCTGGATGAAGGTGTTCCCTCACTGAATTGTTTTCACTGAGTCTCGGTCAACCTGACATGCTGCACCTAAAACTGCCTGCACACCGAGCTGTCTTCCTTAAACCACGAGCTGTTCCTCGCTTGGGATTAGCCATCCAATGAGCTCTTTCGGTGGATGGTGCAAATAGGACAAATTGATATGTGTTTTTGTTACAGAGAAACCTTATTGCATATTCAACATTGAATATTTCAACATTTTGAATATGATAATTGAAACGTTAGTCGTGCATTAATAATATTGTGTGTTCCTTCAATTTCTACGTCAGAACTATGTTACAGTTCATAACTCACTCCCCCACCACACACACAGACAATTATATTTGATTAAAATCCCTTTGATGATGATAGTGAAGAGATAAAGAAGAGTAATACCTTGGAGCCCGCCGGTTGTAGCTTGTATTGATGTTATTCTACATGTACAGTGCCAATGATTTTCCTTTTCAAAATAAGGCAAATTCCGTTTCACCAAATAGCAATTCCGTTTCAATTCTGTTTCAGAAAAAAATAACAAATTCCATTCCACACTGTTTAATGTTATGCTTGATTATGTTACTTATGTATTGCTATCATGTTAGAATTAATTGAATCTTGTCTAATTGCAGGTAAAGAGCTTTCTGATGACAGAGTAAGAGACACTGAGATGGTGACGGGGACTTTAGCATTCAACTTGACACTGCACTTTTATTATAATGATACCAATTGAAATAATAATGTAATACATCGCAACATGATCGCCACACAAAAGAATGACAAATAAAATAAAAATATATACTGATGTTAGATTGGAGATCATGACTATCTGAAATTCATAAAACAGAACATGAAATTGAATATAACATATAAAAGTTAATAAGATATAAGTAAAGTCAATAAATATGCATATAAATCATAAAATAACGGAATTCCGCTCCAACTTATGAATTCCGTTTCAAACTTGACAATCCGCGTTTTCCGTCCGTTTTCTGCGATCGCGGAAAATCATTGGCACTACATCTAGCTATTTTCGTCAATTGATTATTTCCACAATGGATGAATCGGGGTATGTCATTATTTGGAACCCATATGGTTGTAGCTTGTATTGATCGCATCCGTGCCCTCATGTTGTATATGATTACATAAAGGCAAGCGCTAATGCTGCTATCACTTTGCAATGTGCTTAGGTCTTTTTGAAATTCACATGACATCAATTCTAAGGTTGGTAT
This sequence comes from Branchipolynoe longqiensis, assembly GCA_030323885.1. Taxonomy (NCBI): domain Eukaryota; kingdom Metazoa; phylum Annelida; class Polychaeta; order Phyllodocida; family Polynoidae; genus Branchipolynoe; species Branchipolynoe longqiensis. The sequence goes on from CM059201.1 coordinate 7,871,302, forward strand.
GCTAGCTAACAAATGCATTCTAACCCGTGTCAAATTCTAAATTTACTGACCAGGCGAGATGGCTGACTGGGTAGAACGTCGCTCTCCGTGTGTGTTGTTGTGGGATCAATCCTCAGCCGAGTCAAACCAATACTTACAACATTGATACTCGTGGCTGCCGTGTCTAATGGTCGCAATTATTAGGAGAGGGCAAGGACTGATTGGCATTCACATAGTAATGTTTTTGAGTTGCATATATGGCCATGGTGCTGACAGCATGATATCCTAGGGCGGGCAGCACAATAAAGTCATGCCTGTGTACTGTCACAAGTCAGTAGTCAACCTGATATAACTTAGATGTTGCCAGGACGTAAGCCCCCATGAACCAAGCGAAGCTAAATTAACAACAAGAAGTAAGGCGCGTGGGCGGGGCGTGGGCGGGGGGAGACTCACTCGCTCTAGCATTGCCATCTTAAGTCGGTGGAGGGCTAGCCATGTTCAAGTATAATTAATATAACTTCCCTCCTGAAGCGCCAGCTTCGTCACGAAGCAAGTAGCGGAATTGGCTAATTATATCCAAATATAATTAACCATCCGACTGGGGAATCGACCACGCGGCTCCAATCCACATTAAAATCATTCACACACTCTGGGGCTCAGGCAACTGCGTAGTGAAGTATGACACTGCAATAAGGGTATAGTTACTATAAATGCGTTAATTAATCAGTTCACTCTAACTAATGCTATGGTGTTTGAAGCAACACACTAGTTGAAAAGGGTTGTCCATTTAGGCAATCATTGCTTCAGTCCACCTGTGAAGATGTCACTCATCCAATCGATCCTTCTCAGTGGATCTATTTGCAGTTTGGGATATTTTCCAAAGGCTGTGTTATGTGCTGTCCTGTCTGTGGGAAAATGCATATAAAAGACCCCTTGCTGCTTATCGGAAAGAGTAGCCTATGTGGCGACAGCGGGTTTCCTCCAAAGAAATGTGTCAGAATGACCATATGTTTGATGTTCAATAGCAGATGATAAAAATCAATCTAGGTGCATTGTTAAATAAAACCAGCTTTACTTTTACTTTTCATGTGGGTGCGGGGTGTGGGTTAAGCACAACCTACCATAATGTGTTTGTTACTTTTAAAATAGTACTCCGTATCAGGATAATGTCACTATGTGGGACACCTGTTATGATGTTGGCGGTAAGGCATCTCCGTGAAGTAGCACTATAAAGCTGCTATGAATGCTCACTGTCTCGAGTCGGTATCCATCCTGATATCATCTTAGATGATGTCATATCATCTTTGACAAATTCTTGGTCGTAGCCATGCATGATCATCAGACATGACTTTGCAACCAGTTTTCTCCATTTTGCCCTGTTTCCGCTGTTTTCTACTGTACTCTGGGACTTGCCGTATGCCAGGCCTGTCCACTCCCTCAAGTTGTCTTCCCACCTCTTTTATCCGCCTTGTCTACTCCCCCCCCCCCCCCCCCCACTCTCACTGTGCCTTGCGGGATGGTTTTGGCCAGGAAATATGGCCATACCGCTGCAGTTTGAGTTTCAGTTCCATCAACAGGAGATCTTTGTGTGGTCCAATTGACTGCTGGGTTTTGGCACAGACGTCCTCCTTGGTAACATGGTCTTCATATGAGATGTGTAATATCTTATTAGCACCTCATTTCCAGGGTTTGTATTCTTCTTTGGAGCTCTGCTCTGAGCACAGCAACCAGTCATGGCGACCAAAGTCATAACGACTAAACTTCGTGTTGATGAGAGTCATTGTGACCAGAATCATGTCGACGAGAGTCGTAGCAACCAGTATCATGTCGACGAGAATCTTAGCAACCAGAATCGTGTCGATGAGAATCGTAGCAACCAGAATCGTGTTGACGAGAATTGTAGCAACCAAAATCCTGTCGACAAGAGTTGTAGCGACCAGTATCGTGTCGACAAGAATCGTAGCAACCAGAATCGTGTCAACGAGGATCGTAGTGACCAGAATCATATCGACAAGAATCGTAGCAACCAGTATCGTGTCGACGAGAATCGTAGCAACCAGAATCGTGTCGACGAGAATCATAGCAAACAAAATCCTGTCGACGAGAGTTGTAGCGACCAAAATCATAGCACCCGCTGTCACCTAAAAGACTCGATATATGTGATTGTGGGTTAAGGTTTGTGGCCGGGACCTGTATGTACTTGAGGTGGCCTTCAGGGATAGTTGCGTGCTGTCATACTGGTGGCGACTCCGACGTGAGGTGGTGGGACGAGCGCTCGGGGATTTATCCCGGTAATACATGGCAAAGATACAGTGATATGGTTGAGGGCGGCCCGGGTACACACGAGGCTATTACTGGGGCGTGACAGCTGCTCGCTGCACGGGGCCGCCCGTCGTCACACAGGGGCGCCCTCAGCGATGCCTCACTTCCTGTACTACTAAAGCTTCACTTCCGGTTACATTAAAGCTGCATAGTCCGATGAAAGCATTACATTTTGAAAACCGAAACAATTATCTAAATTTGATTCTATATATCTATATTAGATACTGATGCACTTATTAAACATTTGTTGCCACACAGAAGGGAACACTGAAGCAATTTAATCGAATCTGTTTCTGCAGAAACCTATGGTGTCAGAGTTTTGGCACACTTGCATTTTTGCACTTGAAGCCATTTAAAATAAGTTACTTCAAACTAAAGTAAAGTAAGTAACGATCAGCCTAATATATTTATCTGTCACTTCTATGCAAACGACCAGACGGGATGGCCGAATGAGTTAGAGCGTCCGTCTCCCGTGCTGGTAGATCGTGGGGTCGTGGGTTCGAGTCCCGGTCGAGTCAAACCAATGACTTTAAAATTGATACTTGTCGCTTCCTAGCAAGGCGCTCGGCATTATTAGGATAGGGCAAGGACTGGTGTGCTCAGTGTCAGGATAATGTGACTGAGTGGGATACCAAGTCATAGTGCCGGCGGCCTGGGGCCATATGCATGGAGCAGTGTTAGGAGGCAAAACGCGTTTAGCGCGGGATTTCTGGTTTAGCGCAGACACGTTGGTATGCATGGATAACACCACATGTGCTAACACTGCTCCATGCATATGGCCCCTGGTTTCCCAGTGGGACAGCACTATAAAGTCGCCATGAGTGCGCACTGTCACAAGTTGGTACCCGTCCTGATATGACCTTAGATGTTGCTAGGACGTAAAACAACAACAAACAAACAAATCTATGCAAACGCGATTTAATCTGATAATTAGATGTGTAACTTCCTGCAAAGAATCTATCCAGCATCCGGGTTGTCAGGTTGTCGAAGGGCCATCGTGTGATGCGGTGACCTGTGAAAGCTCGATGTTTCATCTGGTCGGGGATCTACTGTAGAGTTTCTACCAGCCCGCTATGCCCCCCGGACACGGCCTGCGAATTTTGCGTCCATTTGCAACGCAGCGCTGTGTCACCTCGGCGTTCCACCTTGGCGCATGCACCAACAAGACTTCCTGCTCTCGCGAGAAGACACGAGTGAAGCTCGAGAGAGAAAACTGCGGAATTAAGAATATGATTCTGCACAGCTAGCTTTCTTTCAGCTCTGGGGAAGATCCTTCCCTTTCCAAGAGTTGAGACTATCATTGGAGGCTGATCCCGCGTTTCCTGTATTGATCCACTCATGTAATGTAGTGAATAGAAAACTTGTTATAAGCTTATTTACCCAAGTGAATCCTCTCACTAATTGCACGCCGCTCCTCCTCGCACTTATTTTACCCGTTCTGACAAAAATGAATTTGTAATCGATCTGTAAAAATAAAACCTTGCACAGTATCCATTTAACCTTCTCCAGAGCTTCGGTTTTTAGAAAAATGACGCAAGTGGTTAATTTGGTGTCCTGAATGCTGCGAGAAGAGCGACTCACTTTCCCAATCCACATATTTACTCATTTTGCTGAGTCATTCACCCGTTTTGAAACCTGTCCTTTGCTATGCATTTTTCTCCTTTGATTTGGTTGTTGGAACTTTACGTCCTGGCAACATCTAAGGTCATATCAGAACGGGTACCGACTTGTGATAGTGGACACTCATGGCGACTTTATAGTACTGCCCCACTGTGATATCAGGCCGCCGGAACCATGACCCGATTTCCCACTCTGTCACGTTATCCTGATACTGAGCTAACCAGTCCTTGCCCTCTCCTAGTAATGCCGAGCGCCAGGCTAGCTAGCAACGAGTACCAATTTTGTACGACAATGATTTGATCAGCCATTGAACTCCGACCTTCCGCATAGGAAGCCTGCGCTCTACCGATTCGAACACCACGTCCGATATTCTCCTTTGAGTAACCAGAACTTTTGGAAGGGATAATATGACATGACAAATTGCTACACATGCAAAATTCCAATACACATACACAACTCGGCAGTTGCATGCACAGGGTCGGTTCACTAGCTGTATAGTAATCAACATAATTATCCAGCATTCTGGTCAGGAAACTAATGCCCCTGTCACATTACGGTGTATGGCGGTGGCGTATGTAAATTTGAAAAACGTTGCGGTGTGACGTATGGTGACCTTTGTGCACTGCGGTATCTTTTGGAGCGTATGCATAACCTATACGTAACCTACCCCTAGCCTATGGCGGCGTATTCAAAGCATATGACGACGTATACTCGCCGTATTGGGACATATTTTGATGGTTGGAGGTGACGGGACCAGCGTATGAGTAACCTATGCCGATGTACCCCTAACCTATGCGTAACCTAGGCCGGCGTATGCATAGCATACGTCTAGTGTATGAGCCATACGCTGCCATACGCTGAAAGTTTTGAGCATGCACAACATTTGTTGGATGGACGGGCGTAAAGACGGCGTATGACGAGCGTATATGGCGTATGCCCAACCTATGCGTAACCTATGCGTAGCGTATGATGGCGTATGGGTCGAAAACCGCATACGCCGGCATATGCTAATGCCATACGCCATAGTGTGACAACCCCATTACAGAACGTTGTGAGTATGCCAGAGACACCCGGAGGGTGTCGGTGCAGCGTACGCCTAACCTATGCCAGCGTATCCCTAACCTATGGATAACTTATGCTGGCATATGCATAGCATATGTCTAGTGTATGAGCAGCATATGAGCTATATGCTGAATATTTTGAGCATGCACACAAATGTTTGGACGGACGCGCGTATGACGGCATATGATGAGCGTATACGGCATATGCCCAACCTATGCGTTGCGTAGCGTTGCATAGCATATGCATAGCATGTGCGTAGCCTATGCATAGCGTGTGTGTATGTGTATGTGTAGCGTATGCATATGCCGGCATACGCTTACGCCATACGCCGTAGTGTGACAGGGGCATACGGTCTAGAGGCTTGCAAGCATCCAACGCCATGCCTAGATTAGGATATCATTCATTACCAGAAGGAACACAACCCAGAATTAAGATCTCCCTATAGAAATGGAACTACCTCGGCATAAAGTATTTTTATTAGCATGTTGAATGCAGTAATTTGGCAATGAAACCCAGCCATACTTAATGGACTTACCCTGTACTGTTCCTCCAGAACTCCGAGCACCTAAGTGTATTTCAATGTGTGTTTGCATTTGTATGGGAATGACATAACTGCAATGCTAATACAGCACCCTGACCACCACGGTGGTTAGCAGGAAGACGTGTTGTCTGTAATTGACGTTGCTTGTATAATACAACGAGGCATTGTATTATACAAGCAAAACACAAACAAGAAAGCAAAACTAAATGCAAACAAACAAACAAACAAAACCAGTAACCCTCTCCCAGCTATATACACCCCTCCCAGCTATATACACCCCAGCTACACATATACCCCAGCTATATGCACCCCAGCTACACATACACCCCAGCTACACATATACCCCAGCTATATACACCCAGCTACACATATACCCCAGCTATATGCACCCCAGCTACACATACACCCCAGCTACACATATACCCCAGCTATATACACACAGCTACACATATACCCAAGCTATATACACCCAGCTACACATATACCCCAGCTATATACAACTCAGCTATATATACCTCAGCTACACATATACTCCAGCTATATGCACCCCAGCTACACATACACCCCAGCTATATGCACCCCAGCTACAAATATACCCCAGCTATATACACCCAGCTACACATATACCCCAGCTATATACACCCCAGCTACACATATACCCCAGCTATATACACCCCAGCTACACATATACCCCAGTTATATGCACCCCAGCTACACATACACCCCAGCTGCACATATACCCCAGCTATATACACCCAGCTACACATATACCCCAGCTACTCATATACCCCAGCTATATACACCCCAGCTACACATATACCCCAGCTCTATACACCCCAGCTATATACACCCCAGCTACACATACACCCCAGCTATATACATCCAGCTACACATATACCCCAGCTATATGCACCCCAGCTACACATACACCCCAGCTACACATATACCCCAGCTATATACACACAGCTACACATATACCCAAGCTATATACACCCAGCTACACATATACCCCAGCTATATACAACTCAGCTATATATACCTCAGCTACACATATACCCCAGCTATATACACATATATATAAAGACAGAGAAGCAGTAAATGTATCAAGAACAAAGACGGCAAAATGCTCTTTGAAGAAGATGAAATAAAGTCCAGATGGGAAGAATATGTAAACGAACTATACAATGATGACAGAGGGAACCCACCCACAATTGAGAAAGAAGATGGGAATATTATATTAGTATCAGAGGTTGAGAAGGCTATCAATGATCTAAAGGCAGGTAAGGCTCCTGGAAGTGACCAGATAACATCAGAAATGATAAAAGGACTAGATGAAGTGGGGATTCAAATCATTCATAAGCTAGTAAATGACATCTATGAGACTGGATTTATACCATTGAATATGAATGAATCCATATTTGTACGACTCCCAAAGAAGCTAAAACCAACATTGTGTACTGAGTACAGAACACTAAGCCTGATGAGTCATATGTTGAAGATGATCCTGAAAATAATTTTACTGAGAAACAGACAGAAAATTGAAGAACAAATCAGTAACGTACAAAGTGGGTTTATATCTGGAAGAGGTACACGTGAAGGGATTTTCAATATGAGAATGATTTGTGAACGTTATTGTGAAGTGAACCAGGATGTTTATGCCTGCTTTATTGACTATGAGAAGGCCTTCGACCGAGTCAATCATGAACTGTTAATCAAATGTTTACAAGATATTGGTGTCAATGGCAAAGACATTAAACTAATTGTGAACTTATACTGGACACAACGTGCATTTATAAAAATGGAGCAGGGCCTATCGGATGAAGTTATGATTAAACGAGGAGTTCGACAGGGGTGTGTATTGTCACCATGTCTATTTAACCTGTACACAGAGATGATTTTCAGACACATTGAAGATTGCAAGGGAGTGACAATAGGTGGCATGAACGTCAACAATCTTAGATATGCCGATGACAGTGTAATACTAGCAGACAGTGAGAAAAACCTACAAGATATAGTGAATAGAATCAATAAAGCTGGAATACTATTCAACATGAAGATGAATGCCAGGAAGACCAAAACAATGGTTATAAGTAAAAAGACAGATAAACCAAATGTCAATATAACCATAGATGGCACAAACATAGAACAAGTATCCGAATTCATATATCTCGGACAAAAGATTACAAATGATGGGAGATGTGAGGAAGAAATTAAAAGAAGGATAACAATAGCCCGAACAACATTCTCCAAAATGTATAGAGTGTTAACATCAAGTAAGATATTAATACAAACAAGGAAGCGTATTCTTCAGTGTTATGTGTGGTCTACTCTAATGTATGGGGCAGAGACATGGACAATCTCTAAGAAAATGTACAAACGTTTAGCAGCATTTGAGATGTGGACTTATCGAAGGATGATGAAAATATCATGGACAAAGAAGATCACCAACAAAGAAGTTCTCAGAAAAATTAAAAATAAGAAAAGCTTGTTTGCCACTATACAGACAAAGAAACTTATTTATTTTGGCCACATCATTCGTCAGAGTTCAATATACCGTACATTGTTGGAAGGGAAGGTGAATGGCAGCAGAGGGAGAGGGAGACCAAGAACATCATGGTTTACAAATATTTCACAGTGGACAGGCTTGAATTATTCACAGTCTATCAGAACAGCACAACATCGGGACAAGTGGAGAACCATTGCATCCAACCCTCGACTAGAGGATGGAACTATTGATTGATTGATATACACCCAGCTACACATATACCCCAGCTATATACACTCCAGCTATATACACCCCAGCTACTCATGTACCCAAGCTATATGCACCCCAGCTACACATGCACCCCAGCTACACATGCACCCCAGCTACACATATACCCCAGCTATATAACCCAGCTACACATATATATCCCAGCTATATGCACCCCAGCTACACATACACCCCAGCTACACATACACCCCAGCTACACATATACCCCACTATATACACCCAGCTACTCATATACCCCAGCTATATACACCCCAGCTACACATATACCCCAGCTATATACACCCCAGCTACTCATATACCCCAGCTTTATACATCCCAGCTACACATATACCCCAGCTATATGCACCCCAGCTACACATACACCCCAGCTACACATATACCCCAGCTATATACACCCAGCTACACATATACCCCAGCTATATGCACCCCAGTATACACATTACCCCAGCTATATACACACCCCAGCTACACATACACCCCAGCTATATACACCCCAGCTACACATATACCCCAGCTATATACACCCCAGCTACACATATACCCCAGCTATATACACCCAGCTACACATATACCCCAGCTATATGCACCCCAGCTACACATATACCCCAGCTATATACACCCCAGCTACACATATACCCCAGCTATATACACCCCAGCTACACATATACCCCAGTTATATGCACCCCAGCTACACATATACCCCAGCTATATACAACTCAGCTATATACACCCCAGCTATATACACCCCAGCTACACATATACCCCAGCTATATACACCCCAGCTACACATATACCCCAGCTATATACACCCAGCTACACATATACCCCAGCTATATGCACCCCAGCTACACATATACCCCAGCTATATACACCCCAGCTACACATATACCCCAGCTATATACAACTCAGCTATATACACCCCAGCTATATACACCTCAACTACACATATACCCCATCTACGAACTTGGAAGCGCAACGTTGAGAGCCAATAACATCTTTTCTTTTACATTCAGGTCCACTCTTTGGCATGACACATCTGAGCCTGCTATTTGCATTACCAGGTCACGTGATCTTAGCATTCGACATGTCTCAACATCGATCCAAGCGTCAATAGATTGACGAATGTCACCGTTGGGAAATGTTCGCATTCATCTCGTCGATTGCATGCTGCAAGTCTGTATTGAGCCTCCTAAGAAGCACACGCTAGTTTTAATCAATGTTCACACATGTAATCCGGGTTCTTGTCTTTTACTTCTGCAGGTGAGTAAGTCAGGCGGAGACAGTTCGTGGAGGCCTTAACCGGGCAGGTGGTAAGTTTTAACAGCCCCCTCCCACCCCAATTACATGTGGGTGACGTTACACTGCAGCGATTCAGATGACGACTGCAGTGTGACGGCGGTGGTGAGTAACTATGGATATTCAGGGAGTATTCACAAGTGCTCTAGATTTCAGGACTTTCTCTACACCGTATCGGCAAATAAAGCATCGAGTGTCACACTGCAGCGATTCCGAACACGACTGCAGTATGACTGCAGTGGTGAGTCACTATGGATATTCAGGGAGTATTCACAAGTACTCTAAATTTCAGGACTTTCTCTACACCGTATCGGCAAATAAACGATGGAGTGTCACACTGCAGCGATTCCGATGACGACTGCAGTGTGACTGCGGTGGGCGGTGAGCGTTGGACGCTGAGACGGCCATTATGTCTGCACGATACTCCTATTAGATTGGATTTGTACACAGTTACTACTACAGCTGATACTTCATTTATAAAATGTATAATACTTTTAGTAAGAAACAGGATTTGCATGCAGTCACTGTGTATTTGAGAAATAGGTATATATATTTTGAGATATTTCTTTTAAAAAGAAAAAGGAAAAAGTGTTTAAAGACAATTCTAAACCCATGTAATACATATTCACTGAATGCATGATACTTTTATTGGACTGAATTTGTACACGGTTGCTACTACAGCTGATGTTTCATTTATAAAATGTATGGTACTTTTGGTAACAAACAGGATTTGCATGCAGTCACTATTACAACTGATAGTAGTTTCATTTATGCACGATACCTCTATTGGACTGGATGTGTACACAGTTACTACTACAGCTGATACTTCATTATAAAATGTATAATACTTTTAGTAACAAAACAAGATTTGCATGCAGTCACTATTACAACTGATGGTAGTATCATTTATGTATTAAGGAGTTGTACTGTACGGCCGGAAGACCAGTGCTCTGGCGCTGACAAGAGATATTATTCGATGAATAAATACTTGAAGAAAAAAGAAAAGAGAGAATACTGAGAAATACATTAGAGCTCCTACTTCCACTGCACCTTATCAGCAAATAAGGGATAAAATGTCACACTTCAGCCCTATTTCAACACTGATTGCAGTGGAAGGGTGAACAGCGGCTGTTAGTGCCAATATAGAGAGTGCAGAGAACGCACACAACTGCTGCCTGTCAGATAGAGAATACACAAGAATACACACAAATGCTCCTTGTCAGATATAGAGGGGTAGCTCCCCAAAGCCTCCGTCCCGTCTATCCTCGCATGACGTCAGCAGAGGGTGAGTGTGGGGTGAGCGGCTGTCACTGTCACTAGATGTGGAGAAGATGCAGGGTGCAAGACGGGGGCATTCATAAGAGGGGTCGCCTCACTCTGCTACGTCCGGCCACACTGGGACATCACCCCACAGCACACTAGGAGCGGCGAATATTGTGCCGTGTTTGGAGGATGAGTGGCAGGGTCCCTACAGGGCCTGGAAAGTCTTGAAAAGTCTTCAACTTCATTTGCCCCATTTCAAGGCCACTGCACGTTCCGAGCACAAATTGGACTCATCGGTCATTGGCGAGTTCACCACAAATGATGAGTTGCTGTCAGTTGTCAGTTGTCAGTTGTCAGTTGTCAAATGATGAGTTGCTTTGGGGATCGTGCTTTTAGTATTGCTGCCCCGAGACTGTGGAATGCTCTGCCAGGACATATCACAGATTGTAAATCTGTTGGTGCTTTTAAAAAAGGTCTTAAGACACATTTGTTTAAATCTGCTTTTAACTAGGTGAAATTTATTTTCCTGTATATTTGTTTGTTATGTAAAGCGCCTGAGAACGGCTTGCTGGATCGGGTGCTATATAAATGTTTTTTGTTTTTTTTTATCGCCACCGATGTCCAACTAAGAAGAGCTGAGTCAGAAGAAACTTACACGCAGTATTATTAATCACTGTTTCGACACTCTTCAAACATTTTCGGATTTGTTTCTTTATTCGCTTATGTCATCGCCAATTACAATATTTAACCGACTCCGGCTTAGCATTGAAATGGTATATTTAAATGCTTTCAAGCGCTCTTTTGAGCCGCATGCAGTTGAGTTTGAAAAATAATAATGTGACAGCGTCTCTCAAGTCCATATATGGATGAGTCGCAATGGGCGCGACAGTGTGGAGCTACTCATGATTAAGAAACGGATCGGTCTTCTTAAGGCGATTCTCTGCGCGGTATTGCAGGCTCCAAATGGCTATCAATGAATGGATCGATATGAAAATGTGCAACAATCTGGTTTCACTTCGATCGGGGGTGACGGGATGCAGCGGCACTTGGACTCACTTCCATCTGTCCGTTCGCAGCAGGCTCAGCTAGGGATGCCCGCCGACACTGGCGGGCATCCCTAGGTGCCCGCCAGTCAACGTGTTGAGGAGGCATGGGGACCAGTGTAGCCACACCCAATAGCAGTGATATATTTTCAGATAATGGACGGAATGGCTAAGTGGATAGAGCTTTCGATTTCTGTCCAGCAAGTTGTAAGATCGATTTTTCACTGATTTAATCCAAAGCGTTATACAATAGGCTGCCTTACTGGGATACGGCAAGGATGGGTTGGCTCCGAAAGAATGGTATCACTTTGGTGCAGCATTATAAAGCTCCCACTAGTGCTTACTGCCGGGAATTAGTACCCGTTTTGCTGAGTATGACTGCAGACTTTGTTAGGATGTAATAATAATAATAATAATAATAATAATAATAATAATAATAAAATATCTATTTCCACATGATCAGGTTACACACACGTTGATAGTTATATCAGTAATTTTTTCACATGAAAAAGGAGAAAGCAGAAGTACAATACTTATGAGGTGCTTTCCCCATTAAAAAAAAACACAGATACATTCCAAAATGATCAAATCACATTTTCTGTACGAACAGAAACTCTTTGTTATATTTTTATTACAATTCGAATGGAGTCGATACTAATTCCCGACTCCATGACCATGTTCCTGCGATTGTTTATTTATCAGCGCAAGGCCAGCGAGTGGCCAACTCCATTAGGCGTAGTACTAAGTAATGCGACCAGGGACTAGCGGGCAGGGAGACAGGGAGGAGGGAGGGGGGGGGGGACGAGGGGGCGGGGTCGGGGTCGGGAGGAGGTGGAGCTAGAAGCGCCCTGATTGCGCCAAACGAGGAAGATGCCATTTACACGGGTGCCCTTTGATGTACTTAGGGACGCCTGAGTGGCTGAGTGTAGAGGGCGGAGAGAGACTTCCAGTAGACGAGTAATGGGCCTCAATAGAGCCTAGTCGTGCCTGCTGACGGTCAGTGGCGTGTTAAGTGACGGGGCCCGTCTCAGCCTCCCGGCGGCCCGTGTGATACATGGTTGCCCGGTGTGTGTGTACAGTGGCTTTGTTGTGTGTGCTGATAACCCGGACGGTCTGTCGCAACCTGACAATGCGCGCGCATTAGCATGCGTCTCACAAGCAGCATCCGTCTGGGCCATTTGCCGGGCACCTCCTTAGTCCCAGTAAAGGGGGCTTCTTTCTTTCTTCTTCTCCCACCCACTGCCTTGCTTTCTTTCCTTCTCCCGCCCACTGCCTTCCTTTCTTTCCTCCTTATCCCACCCACTCCCTTCCTTTCTTTCATTCTCCCACCCACTGCCTTCCTTCCTTTCTTTCCTCCTTCTCCCACCCACTGCCTTCCTTTCTTTCCTTCTTCTCCCACCCACTCCCTGCCTTTCTTTCCTGCTCCCACCCACTCCCTTCCTTTCTTTCCTCCTTCTCCCACCCACTCCCTTCCTTTCTTTCATTCTCCCACCCACTTCCCTCCTTTCTTTCCTTCTTCTCCCACCCACTCCCTTCCTTTCTTTCCTTCTTCTCCCACCCACTCCCTGCCTTTCTTTCCTCTCTCCCACCCACTCCCTTCCTTTCTTTCCTTCTCCCACCCACTCCCTTCCTTTCTTCTTTCCTTCTTCTCCCTGCCTTTACCTCCTACCCACTGCCTTTCTTTCCTTCTTCTCCACCCACTGCCTTTTTCCTTTTCTTCTCTCCACCCACTGCCCTCCTTTCTTTCCTTCTCCCCCATCCCTCCTTTCTCCACCCACTTTTCTTTCCTTCTCCCACCCACTGCCTTCCTTTCTTTCCTTCTCCCACTTCTCTGCCTTTTTCCTTCTCCCACCCACTCCCTTCCTTTCTTTCCTTCTTCTCCCCCACCCCTTCCTTTCTTTCCTTCCCACCCACTGCCTACTTTCTTTCCTTCTTCTCCCACCCACTTTTTCCTTCTCCCACCCACTGCCTTCTCTCTTTCCTTCTTCTCCCACCCACTGCCTTCTTTTCTTTCCTTCTTCTCCCACCCACTCCCTGCCTTTCTTTCCTTCTTCTCCCACCCACCCCCTTCCTTTCTTTCCTTCTCACCCCCTTCTTTCCCCACTTCCTTCTTTCCTTCTCCCCCACTCCCTTCCTTTCTTTCCTTCTTCTCCCACCCACTCCCTTTCTTTCCTTCTTCTCCCACTCACCCCCTTCCTTTCTTTCCTTCTCCCACCCACTGCCTACTTTCTTTCCTTCTCCCACCCACTGCCTACTTTCTTTCCTTCTCCCACCCACTGCCTACTTTCTTTCCTTCTCCCACCCACTCCCTTCCTTTATTTCCTTCTCCCACCCACTGGCCTACTTTCTTTCCTTCTCCCACCCACTTCCTGCCTTTCTTTCCTTCTCCCACCCACTCCCTTCCTTTCTTTCCTTCTCCCAGCCACTGGCCTACTTTCTTTCCTTCTTCTCCCACCCACTTCCTGCCTTTCTTTCCTTCTCCCACCCACTCCCTTCCTTTCTTTCCTTCTTCTCCCAGCTACTCCCTTCCTTTCCTTCCTTTTCTGTTTGTTTCCTTTCTTTCCTTTTTCTTTTCTGTTCCTTTTCCTTTGTTTTCTTTTCCTTTGTTTTCTTTCTTTCTTGGTTTCTTTCTTTCTTGGTTTCTTTCTTTCTTTCTTTCTTTCTTTCTTTCTTTCCCTCAAGTTTAACTGTTCTCTGCCAGTCGCTTGATTTTGAAAGGGAAAGAAATGTCTTGTGCGGCTAGATGAATAGACATTTTCGTTAAAGCACTAATAGTGCAAATTCCTCTCTTTATCTGTGTCTGCCTTTCTCCGTGTCTGGAATCATTGAAGGTCGTACATCCGCTGAAGGCCCGACGCACATTTGGGGCCCATCTAAAGTAATAGTTTGCACATTGTGGGGGGGGGGGGGATTTTACTTTTTGCGAGGACCTTTTCTTGACTGAAAAGGGTGCTTTACGCAAAAACTTGGCGTTTCCGGTTCAATTATGCAAATCTTTACGTCGTGCACTCTTTACCGGTTATATCAAATATAACTGTGTGGCACAGTTAGGGTTGACCCTTCTAACTGTTCGCCTAATGGCAGTGCTCTGCTGGGTACCAGCTTCCCTGACTCAGCATGTGTATGTAGTGGGCACACTGGCAGCCCACAGACTGGTTTCATTTATCTTGTTTCATTCCGAAATAGCATCCCTAAGCCGCTCATAAGGTCATAAGGTCATTAGGTCATTCTCGTCAAGCTGACAATTTTTGGCCGTTGATAGTTATTATTTTTGATAACATTTTAGAAGGATTTAAGAAGTTACTGAAAGTCATGCTTTCGGCAATACGGTAAAGGCATTTCATTTCATATTACATTACATGCACAGTGTCTTCATGGGAAGAATAAACGACAAAGCTCTTCTTTTAACAGTAGCATATTTAAATAACGAAATAGATTTTAAAATACTAGAAAAAATTGGATTGTGTTGGTGGAAACATATTGGGAAGTATGCAATTATATTGAGCCAAAAGTACAGGAACCCAACCATACTCCATTATTATCTTTGATGGAATAACATCAACTTCGCACTGTTGGTGAATTATTCATGGTATTGCTTTCCTTTATTAATAATAACAATTAAAAAGATTTAAATCCTGAGTGATTTGGTGAACATTCAAGCCCCCTCTGTTCTGTTTTGAATAGAAGCTGTTTTTGTTTGGGTTTTGAATTAACCTGGTTTTGAATGCGTTTTCATTTGCTTTTGTCTTGGATACGTCTGCAACAGTAAGACTGCTGCTTTTCTATTTGTCTGTGTTTAGTCCAGTGAATAGTGAGGCCTAATTCGACACCTGTGGTAAGACTTTGCATTTCATCTCCACTCTCTGTTTGTTTAAAGCAGTGCTTACCAAACTAATCGACTCGGCAATTTCCAGCAGGTAAATTTGATCATTCCAGCCCTGCTTGCGATATGCTATGTCTTGTTAGTTTTTGTTTGTTTGCTCAGACAGTCTCAATCATTCATGTCCTGAATTTTCCCAAATCCTTACAGGTTTTTGTCAAAGCTGAACTCTATACATAATCAGTATGTTTTGTTATTAATGATTATCATGGTCTCTTTTCAAGTAGCAATAGGGGAAATGAGTACGTGCTCACAACCATCCACTTTGTAAAGTAAGTTGTATATGATAGATGCTTTGCACCAATTCTCTGACCGTCCGTTAGCATGGTCGTTCTGCCATGCACCTATCATGGGTTGTCATCTAACTAGATGCAACCACAAAGGGTCACATTGCTGGCAGCCTGGTGTCAGATTAGTTACATGTGGTGTATAAGATTAGTGCTACATCTGAAGTCTTGGAAGATTTATACAGCCTATCATGGATAAGTCTGAATAGACTTGTTTTCACCATTAGACAGTTTGTCGATATAAATCCTGAGTCTACACTTTTACCGACCCAAGGGATTTTTTACCTCCCACACCACATAGACATGGTATGAGAGCAACTGGCCTTTGATGTCACTGTAAGTTATACACAGCGGTGGAAATCCAAATTGGCAGAGGTGGGGGGCACAGGGAATCGAACCACTGACCTTCAGATTAGGAGTGCCACCTAGAAAAAAGTCAGACACTCTAACCACTCCGCCACAGAGAAACTACCACCGGTCAGCTGGTACCAGTACCGTTCGCACTGCTGTACCAGCTCGTACAGTGCAGGTAGTGGCTGCGTCCCGCGTTGACTTTGTAATAAATGACTCTAAAGCCATTTGCAACGTTCCATTGGAGTGCGTCCGTCTTATTTATTACACGCGGGTAATTGCGGTATGCTCCATAGGAACCGTTCCTAACGCGTGTGTCATAAAGGCTAAATGAGTCAATCTCCCTCTTCATCCCCGGCCCCGGTGTTACGATTTCAACTTCCCCCCTTCCCAAGTTCCCCCCCGGGAATCTGAAAACGTTTTTAACTTCCCTCCGGGGAAATTAAAAACGTTTTCAGATTCATGGGGGGGAACTTAAAAACAGTTTCAGATTCCTCCCCCTATTTTCAAATTCCCCCCTCGGGAATTTAAAATTGTTTAAAAAACTTTTAAAAAACGTTTTAAATTTCAGACCTATAATATTTTTTTCTTAACCATCTTGGAGACTTTTTGTGTCATTTGTGGTTAAATATGTTTTATTGTACTAGTAATAATTTCCATTATGCTATTCTCTGTATATTATAATATTTGTCATGAAAAAAAAGAAAATTAAAAAAAGAAGAAAAGAAAAGTCCTCAAAAACGGGGGGGGCGGGAGGGAAAGTTAAAACATTTGAAAAACGTTTTCAAATTCCCCTGGGAGGAATTTGAAAACGTTTTCAAGTTCCTGGGGGGGAACTTGAATATGGGGGGAATTTGAAATCTTTACACCGGGTCCGCCTTTTCGTCCCATGGTGGGTGCAGACTCTAGGCTGCCGTATCAGGGAATGTGTGTTGAGGTGGTGATATCGAGAGGCTGTGACATCTAGGGGTTGTGGATGAGGGTGGGGAAATAGAGGTTTATTAAAGCTTAGAGCCCCACCGGACGTGGTTGCCGAATCGGTAGAACGCAGGCTTCCCATGTGGAAGGTCGGGTGTTCGATTCCCAGCTAAGTCGAAGCAGTGACTTATATAATGTATGCTTGTCGCTACCTAGCCTGACACTCTATGGACAAGGGCTGGTTATCACAGTATCGGGATAATGTGACAGTGTGCTATACCTGCAATACCTCAGGGAGTTTTGATGCCCCTGCCCTGCAGAGTTGTAAACCACTGCCTTGTGGTACAGGTTCTTGACAGAACCGAAGGCTAAGGGAGCAAACCCTAAGCAGAAGACCATGTCACTGTGGCAGCATTTAGGGCGGTTGATGTATGGAACACCCAACATCTCCCGACCAGCCACTGCAGGGACAAATAGTTTTGTGCCTGTCTTGACATGTTCTTGCCGGTGTGTAACCTCTATTTGCTCCCCGAGAGAGTGCCACTGGTAACTTGCAAAAGCCAGCAGCACTTCAACACTTTTGCAGGCAGCTTTCATGAAATGAAGTGCTTTGTGCAGGACCGACCACTGTACATGGTATTTGTCGATTTCACTAAGGCATTTGATACAGTCGGGAGGACCGAACTATGGCAGCTACTGAGGAAGTATGGATGCCCAGAGAAGTTCACAACTATGATCGAGGCTCTACGTATAGGAATGATGGCGAACGTTAGTGTTGGAGGGGAAGTCTTGGAATCGTTCGGGGTTACCAATGGGGTCAAGCAAGGTTGTGTACTGGCCCCCACCCTCTTCTCGATCTTCATATCAGCAATGCTCGACGAGGCTTTCCGAAACATGCGGGATGGCATCTATATACAGTCCAGACAGAACGCTGACCTATTCAATGTCGCACACTTCAGAGTGAAGACCAAGACTACTCGGATACTGGTGAGAGAGCTGCTATTTGCAGATGACAGTGCACTGGTTGCCCACTCTGCTGCAGAGATCCAGAAAATAGTGGACGCTTTCTCCGATGCATCAAAGAAATTTGGCCTGAAGATTTACATCAAGAAGACGGAGGTGTTATCTCGGAAGCACTATATCAAGTGATGGACGCATTGATGCTGAAATACAGAGGAGGATGGCCAAGGCTAGCGCATCTTTCAGCCGACTAAGCCAGAGACTCTGGAACAACCACCACGTGTCCATGCGGGTCAAAGGCAAGATCTACCATGCAATCGTGCTATCCACCCTACTATAAGGAGCCGAGGCCTGGACAGTGTACATACGACAGGTGAAAAAGCTGCATGCCTTCATGATGCGACATCTGCGTTCAATCATGAGGCTAACCTGGAAGGACAAAGTGACAAATAAGGAAATACTCGAACGGACGGGGCTGCCCTCTATGGAAGATCTTCTGATCAAAAAGAATCTCCGGTGGACTGGACACCTCATGAGGATGTCATCAGACAGGCTACCAAAGCAGATCCTCTATTCTCAACTGTCTTCTGGTTACAGAAAGAGAGGGCACCCTCGTCTCCGGTTCAAGGATACCATCAAGAGAAACCTGAAGCTGAGAGACATTAAGACCGACTCATGGACATCACTCTCACAGCAGAGAGCTAAATGGAGAGCGGCAGTCAAGTAATGAAAGCAGTCTTTGTCGCATCGCGACCGACAGCATGATGATGATGATGATGTGCTATATCGAGTCATGGTGCCAGTGGCCTGATCTCCCAGGTGGGCAGCACTAGAAAGTCACCATGAGTGTGCACTGTCAGAAGTCGGTTTCGTCCTGCTATGACTTAAGATGTTGCTAGGATGTAAACATCCACCACCAACAACAACAACAACAACAACAACGGATGTTGGATATGGTTTGACTACACCCAGCTGGTAAACGTTTATTGCTTTTTCTTTGATTTGCGGCTTTTTTAAAGACGAAAGAAAACCAGACTGTTTGGAAGCATAATTAAGGAGCAATACCATAGGATTACTGATTCTGTCACATTATTCATTGTTCATTGTTGATTTATGGGTATATACCCTGGGTGCGTGCGTGTGCGCACGCGTGCACACACATACACACGCGCATGCTTTCATCATGTACATATACCCATACATATTTTCTCTCGTCCTCTCACTCTCACTCTTCTCTAACTCTTCTCTCACTCTTCTCTCACTCTTCTCTCACTCTTCTCTCACTCTTCTCTCGGTATTCTCTCACTTTTCTCTCACTTTTCTCTCACTCTCACTCTCCTCCCCGTTCTCCCTCCCCCGTTCTCTACCCCTCTCTTCCCATCTCTTCCCCTCCTCTCCACCCCTCTCTGCCCATATCTGCTCATCCATCTCCCCCTCTCCCCCTCTCACCCTCTCCCCTTCTCCCCTTCTCCCTCTCCCTCCCTCTCACCCACCTCACACACGCACACGCACGCCCACACGCCCACAAACGCGCGCCCCCAACAAACACCCATCATGGTGCTGTGAGCATCATTGCCGACTGAATGGCGAGTGGCGCTTACTGCGGGCCCGTGGTCAGTCTACGGGCGGGACTGGTGGCGGGAAACTGTGTAAAACACGGGTCCGACAGTAATTAAGTAGCGGATTGAAGCGCGGCCATGCATCAGTATTAGGTGAGATGGCATCGCCAGAATTCATCACACTCACACCACGGGCGTACATCACACATCCATCACCCCGACACACACACGCGCTCATACATGCACACACACAGGCACACACACACAGTCACACACACACAGTCACACCACAGGCATACATCACACATCCATCACCCCGACACACACACGCGCTCATACAGGCACACACACAGGCACACACACAGGCACACACACACAGTCACACACACACAGTCACACCACAGGCGTACATCACACATCCATCACCCCGACACACACACACGCTCATACAGGCACACACACAGGCACACACACAGTCACACACAGTCACACACACATGCACACACACAGGCACACACACAGTCACACCACAGGCGTACATCACACATCCATCACCCCGACACACACACACGCTCATACAGGCACACACACAATCACACCACAGGCGTACATTACACATCCATCACCCTGACACACACACACATGCTCATACAGACACACACACAGGCACACAGACTCACTCACACCACAGGCATACATCACACATCCATCACCCCGACACACACACACGCTCATACAGTCACTCACACAGGCACACACACAGGCACACACTCACACCACAGGCTTACATCACACATCCATCACCCCGACACACACACACGCTCATACAGTCACACACAGGACCTTAGACAAAGGCTTATACACACACCCGGACACACAACACACGTCATGACAGTCACACACATGCACACACACACACACTCACACTCACACCACAGGCATACATCACACATCCATCACCCCGACACACACACACATGCTCATACAGTCACACACACAGGCACACACAGGAACACACACACTCACACACATATATACACACGCACAGACTCACACTCATACACACACATACACACACGCTCATACAGTCACACACAAATGCACACACACATGCACACACACACATGCACACACATGCACACACACTCACTCGCACACACATCCACTCACACACATATACACACACGCTCATACAGTCACACACACACTCACACATACACACCCACACTCTCACTCACACACACACACACACACACACACACACACACACACACACACACACACCGCCTGCCGCCCGGACGCGCCGTAGTGACGAGATGTCGTTAAATCTGACCTGATTCGTCTTCTTTTCGGACTCACAAACCACTCCGCTCTCCTGCTCCGGGTTCTAGTTCCCAGTCCGTCCGGTGGTGACGCTGTGGGTTGTCAGCGACATAAACAGGCAGGATAAAACAACATTTCTGAAGCATAACTAATTAGTATATTACAGGACTGTTCATGGTGTTGATATTTAATGCACGTACACAATTACCAGGTTATCTTAGTAGGTGAATTTGTGTGATGTATTGTTTACACAACTCCGGAATTAATCTTATAATTGATAACGCACATTCCTTTCTCGATGTGAACATGGCCTTTGTTACAGGCACGGCATAAAGTTTCACTCACTCACTCACTCATCCAATCACTCAACAACTCACTCATTCACTCACACCCTCATTCACTCACACCCTCACTCACCCACACCCTCACTCCCCATCCACTCACTCACTCACCACTCACGGGCATATTACTACATAAACAGACAGTTCCAAAAACTTCCATATACTACTTGCCTGCTTTCCCGTTTATTCCCCAAACCGGGCCGAGGCCGGATACCATGAAGGCACCAAGTGGTTACCCACAAAGAGGCCAGGTCTCCTGAACACTACCTACCCCCACCCCGACACAGTTTAAATAATAGGAATAACGGGAGCGAAAAAGAACATTTATTTATCCAAAAATCTCTAAGCGCAGCAGTGAATATTGCTTTCCTTTCCCATATGTATGCGCGTGCATGTGTATATATAGATTATCATAGTTTGTGTACAGGTGTTGCTATGCATAGCTGACTGTCAATGAGTAGCTTATGATACTTACGGTAATTATTAATGTAGACACTGACTTTATTACCTGATGTTTCCGGTTAGTTTCCGGTTAGTTACAGGTTATCGTAGTCAGCGACAACCCAGATATAACTTCGCTTGTGCGTCACGAGCCGGCTTTTTCCTGATATGACCTTAGATGTTGCCAGGATGTAAAACTGCAATACCAACCAACTAGCCGGTTATACATGCCGACAACTGTGGCGAAATAAAGCTCGACTATATCCAATGGACCCTTGTATTCGTGACAACGCCCACCGGAAGTAAATGCATTTCTTTACCACGTCCAGTGTGGCATGCTGAGAGAATGGTGGAGAATGCTTAAACCCTGACACGCGCCCCCCCCCCCCTCCTCCCCCCACACACATACAACCACCACTAATAGGCTATTAGTTGTCCTAATTGCTGGTGATGTGATGTTGGTAGACCGTGGGATCGTGGGTTCGAACCCTGGTCGAGTCAAACCGATGACTTAAAAATTGATACTTGTCGCTTCCTAGCCTGGCGCTCTGCATTATTAGGATAGGGCAAGGACTGGTTGGCTCAGTGTCAGGATAATATAACTGAGTTGGATATCAGGTCATGGTGCTGGTGGTCTGGTGGTCTGGTATCCCAGTGGGGCAGCACTATAAAGTCGCCATAAGTGCGCACTGTCACAAGTCGGTACCCGTCCTGATATGACCTTAGATGTTGCTAGGACGTAAAACAACAAACAAACCTAATTGGTCATTAATTTAGTTCTCTCCCACCCCCCACCCCCATCATTAGGCTGTGAATCACTACTAAATCCCTGTCAGTCAACGCTAACGTTGAGTAAGTGTATTGTGTGTATGTACATAATGCTTCTGACGGTTATCTCAGGGGGGAATGTGGTGATGTGATGCGAGGTGTAGGTACGGGGTCCAGGAGCGTCCCGGTGCGCATGCGCGCCGCGCGCGTCTCCTTCCGGTATACTGTGACTGAGCTGGTGGCAACACGCCCCACAGCGGCGCACACCTGAACGAGGCTTTACCTACTCCGTGATTAATAATTGTCACTTCCGGTTTAAGCTGCGGGCTGACGGTTACTCATAATTAATATGCGCAGTCACCTGTTAAATCACATTTAATGTGAGCAATTTTGTAATTATGCACAGACTAGCACGGTGCTCGTGCTTTGGCCTGTGGTGTCATTGATGTGTAATGCATATTCTTTGTACTGGTGTAGTTTACCTGAAAGAGAATGAGTGTTGACGATAGTTCACGCCTCTGTAAAAGAGGCATACTCCTTGTGGTTAAATGAGTACATGACGAATAGAATTGAAGCCAATTCAATACACATGCACATGCACCCGCGCCCACACATACACACACGACATGGGGCCCTGAACTTGGGGAGTTCAGGTCAAATACATGTTGGCGTATAGTGAAAGACCAAGAGCCAACTCCCAGCGACGCATGCAGTTGTCTTTTTAATTTATATTTTAAAATATTCTTGGTTACATTACAATGACAATGTACATTATAGGCTGGAAAGCAAACAGAAATGATCCTGAAAAAATATATAATATTAAATAAAACTCAGGGCACTCATTTTATACAAGTGAGTCCTGTAAAACTGACCTGACCAGGCGGGATGGCCGAATGAGTTGAGCTTCCGTCTCCCGTTTTGGTAGATCGTGGGGTCAAACCAATGACTTAAGAATTTATACTTGTCACTTCTTAGCCAGGCGTTTGTCATTATTAGGATAGGACAAGGACTTGTTGGCTCAGTGTCGGGATAATGTGAGTGGGATATCAGGTCATGATGCTGGTGGTCTGGTCTCTCAGTGGGGCAGCACTATAAAGTCGCCATGCGTGCACATTGCACAAGGTGGTACCTCTCCTGTTATAAGCTTAGGTGTTGCCAGGACGTAAAGCTCCAACAACCAACCCATAAAACATACCCCTAATTTGCCATCCCTAATGCCTACGCCACAAATGCTGCGGTCGCCGTACGGTGCTGCGGTCGCCGTACGGTGCTGCGGTCGCCGTACGGTGCTGCGGTCTGCGGTGCCTTGCAGTTTATGCAAATGTTACGGTATTGCAGTCTGTTTATCTATTCACAAATCGTATGGTCACCGCAAGGTGCCTTGGGGTTTGTGTTTAACTTTATACACATAGTTAATATATAAAAATGTAACTTCCTTAATATTGATCACACAAACATGAATATTGTACCATATTGATATTCATTGATGTAAAAAAAAAAATGGTGACTGTACGGTGTTGTGGCGTAACAGTTTTGCGAAGTTAAGATAACTTCAACTTAAAAAAAACCGCAAACCCCTTGCGACGAGCAAAAACCTGTACGGTCACCGTACAGCGACCGCAACCCAACGTACGGTCGCCGTACGGTCTGGCCGATGCGGTGACTTACGGCCGCCGCCAACACACCGTAATGTCCTGATATGACCTTAGATGTTGCTAGGACGTAAAACAACAACAAACAAACAAACAAACACCGTAATGCATTTGTGACTGATGCATTAGCTAGAAGTTCTCATTGAGATCTTTACACCCGCAGCTAGACAAATACAGAGATATCTCATTGAGATCTTTACACCCGCAGCTACACAAATACAGAGAAGTTCTCATTGAGATCTTTACACCCGCAGCTACACAAATACAGAGATATCTCATTGAGATCTTTACACCCGCAGCTACACAAATACAGAGATATCTCATTGAGATCTTTTCACCCGCAGCTACACAAATACAGAGATATCTCATTGACATCTTTACACCCGCAGCTACACAAATACAGAGATATCTCATTGAGATCTTTACACCCGCAGCTACACAAATACAGAGATATCTCATTGAGATCTTTACACCCGCAGCTACACAAATACAGAGAAGTTCTCATTGAGATCTTTACACCCGCAGCTACACAGATACAGAGATAAAGGCGCATAACTACATTGTTGGGTGAATGTTTGCATTGCATGCATTCAGACACAACCACCACGCACCTTCCACGGTTAGTTAACTTCATTAATGAAAGGTTAATTCAGTTCACTTTTAGTCATTTCACATCTTGTTATTTCAACAAGAAATTTCACATTTCTGTGAACAAAGTAATTAATTTAAGATGAACAACTTACTTTTTCTTCAATGTATTGATCTTTTTGTTATTTTCTAAGTTGTTTGGGGTTAAAAAAAGGTTGTGGTTAACAATGTGTAAATGTCAACTAATTGAAAGCACGATCGAAACTAGCAGGTCTCAAACATTTATTTGTTTAAAGTGTTTCATTCATCAAATTGATTCTCTGAGGTTGGAGGTCTGATTTGGCCAAATCAGAATGATTATTTTGTTATGAATTGCACTTTTTGACATTGTCTTATTAAAGATCTGCTTGACTACTTGATTTAGCAATTGACAATTTAAATTCCTTTATATATGTAGAATGGAAATTGGTTAGCAGAAAACGCCTCACATCCTTCCACTTTTTATTATATTTGGTCAAAGTTCCACTTTTAATTCAAAATTAATACATCTTTATATTTGTATCTTAAAAAATTATTATATCAAAAACAATAATATATATACCGCCTAACTGTTTTTGGATTTGGGCTTCTAATGTCTACAGGATGGAATACAAATATTGCACCCTATGCATATTTTTTAATTTCATTGCCGGTACCTACTGGCGTCTAAGGGCCATGCCAAGGGGGGGGGGGGGGTCGTGCCTAGTGGGGTCGTGCCTAGTGCCGACGCGCCTGTGTGGCCGGACGGCGCTGCTCCAACCTCCTCAGCTGTTGGAACAACACTCAATGGCGACAGCCCTAGAGAATTAGCAGTGTTCGCTTCTTGTTGTGCACCGCCTCCTTCCTGCGCCTCCCTCTGCTGTGCTGCATCGTGCAGGTGCAGAGCCTGGAAAGCCGCTTTTCGGCAGCACTGAAAAGGCGCTGATGCACGCCTTATTGGTCATCTTGCCTGGTCCCTTTGATCCCAGCTTGTGATGGGCGCTTTGTTAGGCGTTAAGCCCGGCAAGCTGCTTCTTGGGTTACTTTACATCACTGCTGAAACACGTTTAACAAGGATAACTAATGTCGATCATATTCCCTGTTCGCCATCTAGGCACAGCATAGATAAAGCATTCACCCGGTACTCGCAGTACACGGGTGAATACCAACCCTATATAAAAATGGGCGAAAAGGCGGGTTAAGGAAATGAGAGCCTAATTTCACTATCTAAGAAGCAACATTTATTCTTTACATATGTCTTATTGATAGCCCGCTACCTTTGAGTTGAAAAATATAATGTAATATCTAGTTTGATAAGATTTAAAATTGAAATCGATGGCGTTCTAGCACCGCCATCTTGTCTTTTTGCATTCTCTCCCATTTCACCAACTCTGTGCCTATATGGATAGCCTTTTGATACTGGAGCCACAGTTTCTAGTTCATATTCCATACTAACCCTATTTTCGCCCGTATTTACACTACGTTGTCCTTCACCCGTGTACTACAAGTACCGGGTGAATCTTTTATCTAGGCACAGCGAAGCCTTGAGGGTTGAAAACTGCTGCATATATAGTAGTGAAAAATTCGGATTATATAAAAGAGCTGGAACGATTTTATTTCGCCTGCCTATGGGATTTCCCTTTGTGGTTGGTTGTTGTTTTACGTCCTAGCAACATCTAAGGTCATATCAAGACGGGTACCGACTAGTGACAGTGTGCACTCATGGAAGCTTTATAATACTGCCCCACTGGGAGACCAGGCCACTGGCACCATGACCCGGTATCCCACATAGCCACATTATCCTGATACTGTGCTAACAGCTCCTTGTCTTATCCTTGTAATGTAGAGGTGGGTGTGCAGCTAAGACAAAGTAAATCCTTCAGAAGGATCAGTAAAATAACTAAGTGAGTTGGGATTTTATAGTGCTGCGCACTGGAATACAGTGCCGTCGGCACCATGGCGTGATATGCTCCTCAGACACATGACGGGGATGATATTTCTTTGATGGCCATGGTAAGTTGCTGTCCCTTATATCACCAGGCACCGCGTGCCATCTCAGAATCTACAATGCTTAATTAACACCGCATTACGATGTAAAAGGATGGAAGGTAATTAAAGCATGCCATACTTTGTTCCCGACAGTCGGACCGCTCAGTGTCGTAATGAGATCGACACATCAGAAGCATTTGAAAGGCGGCTGGGGGAGAAAAGGCGTTAAAATGAGTTCTATCAGATTTGAGCATAACGGGGTATTATCCAGAGTAGCTTCACAATTCCATTCCTACCATGTCCTCTGATTCTTTGTTGTATTATAGAATATATTATATAGTTTGTGTCCATATATATTTTTTTATATGAACGAAATTGTAATGAGTCATCTTATGATCTATGTAATTCTGTTGTCATCAACTAAGTGCTTGGTTTTATTGCATCATTCGGTAACACAATAGGGACTATGCGTCTCTTAGGGATGCCGTAGGATGAACAGAGAGCGGCAGGACCGACCCGCCTCACTCACCCTCCTCCTCTCCTCTCCTCCTCCCTCCTCCTCCCTCCTCCTCCTCTCCTACTCCTCCTCCTCCTTCCTCCTCCCCTCATCCTCCTCCTACTCCTCCTCCTTCTCCCTCCCTCCTCCTCCTCCTCCCTCTCTTCCCTCCCTCCTCTCCTCCTCCTCCTCCTCTCCTCCTCCTTTTTTCTCCTCTCCTCCTCCTCCTCCTCCTCCTCTCCTCCTCCTCCTCTCCTCCTCCTCATTCTTCTCCTCTCTTCCCTGCTCCTTCTCCTTCTCTTTCTCTTTCTTTTCCTTCTCCTCCTTTCCTTCTCCTCCTTCTCCCTCCTTCTCCTTCTCCTTCTTTCTCCTCCTTCTCCTTTCTCTTTCTCCTTCTCCTTCTCATCCTTCTCTCCCTCCTCCTCCTTCTCTTCCTCCTTCTCCTTCTCCTTTCTCCTTTCTCCTTCTCCCTTCTCCCTTCTCCTTCTCCCTTCTCCTTCTCCTCCTCCTCCTCCTCCTCTCCTCTTTCCTCTTCTCCTCCTCCTCCTCCTCCTCCTCCCTTCTCCTCTCTCCATCATCATCTCCTCCATCTCCTCCATCTCCTCCTCCCGTTATATGATAATATTCCCCACTTCAATGTTCACCCACTTTCCATGCGTGAAGACCAACCATTATTCAAAAGGAATGCCTCACGTAGGTGGTTGGCACTAGTGTTCTCTACCCGCGGTGCTCGTAAGCAATGGTATCACAGTGTGGTATATAACATGTGAATCATTTAGTGGAGAAGGGTTCCATGAATACAACCATGTCATCACGTAGTGCAAGCTGCGTCATACTTCCGGCAGTTGAGTGCCGAGTGTGCAAGCGCCACTTAAGGGGCTGTCACATTAGGGTTTTTTGCGGGAGTGTATGGCGGCGTAGGCGCGTTACGTCATATACGTCGGCATACGCCGTATACGCTACTCATATGCTTCTCATATGCCGCCAGGTGACGGCTTATGTGAAGCGTATGAGGCATACGCTTTCATAAATCCGTCCGTCCAAATTTTGTTGTGCATACTCAAAAAATCTCGACCTATGAGGGCGTATGGCCCATACCGTCAAAAAATGTCACAGCACGCTCCCATACGCTCCTCATATGCTCCTCGTACGCTCCTCGTAGGTTCCACATACGCTCAAAACCACCCGAAAGGTCACAAAATGTCATCATAGGCCAGCACACGCAGGACCTACGTAGGTTTTCAATACGCTCCCGCCATACGCCGTAATGTGACAGGGCCTTTAGCGGGCGGCTCGTGTCATGTTAATCCCCGAACGGTCGTCTACATGATAGGTAGCGCTGTCACTAAGCCTGCCCCGCACCAGCTTGCAGACGGCGGCGTCGTGACGTCACGTCGTGACGTGATGTAGGCAGGGCGCGTGGCCGTTGTGTAGAAGTGGCCACATGGACCGGCGTTCAGGTTGAAATATCTCGAGAACTCGGCGTCTGAGCCCCAAGTATCACTTGTCTCCCCCAGGTGTGTTCTGACAACTGTCTATCAGTTCCTACCTGGCGTCACTCTCAACACACTCATAAGGAAGAAAGGAAGACAAGTCACGCAAGATTGATAGTGAAGAAGTTGTGCTTTATTGGCATCAACTCCTGTTCACCTACTGGTGACCTATCACCCTCACTCCTTACCAACTGCCCACACAGATCCACATGACTCTTGCTTGTGTATATCAGAATCAGTGCCTACAACCCATTGAACCTGAGTCCAATGGTTATTGCATACAGCTCAGTGTCTTTGGAATAGATGTTGCTCGTTTGAGTGTAGAAAGTGGAGTCTCAGACAAGAGTGCCTACAGTGGGGTCTGTGTGTCAGGTATAAGGAATGCAGGTGACTGGGCTCCCACAACCAGCCAATCATACACCCTCTACAGCCTGGGTGGCGACGCCCTAATAGGGGGTAGTTGCAGAGAGTTACAATAAACATATATTAAAAATGCCTTTCCCCTCCACTTGCATTCTTTCTGGTGCAAGGAGGGGGACATTTCACTAATCATTAACCATCTCTTAAGTATGAACATCACATCACAATCTCGGTCGCTATAGGTTATCACATTTCCACATAGGCGCTTATGTCACACAGCAAGTGGGGCCACCCATTGCTTCTCTGTTACATAATCCTGGTCCCCACTCCGTCGCCTGAGACTAGTAATGCTCTTTGCCAATATATAAATCTGAACCGAAAATCCATATATTTTTACAAGGCGTTGTGCCCCCTCACCCCACCCCCAGCATTCTCTGGTCGTTACTGCCTAGACGCCCAGGTTACAATATAACAGTGCCTGTCTGCCACATGACTGAATTACTACTCACAGCTGTCCATACCTATTTCCGGTTGGAACTATTTTATTCTCAATGTACCTAACCAACATTTTCACATATTTATATTAATTTTACCTCGGTATGCCGCCTCTGGCTAGCCGTAGGCTAGGGAGAAGGAAGCACATCCGGGTCCAGCAATTAGCATAAGTAACTCACAACGGGAGGACGTTTGTGAGTTGCTCCACAGGATTTATCTACTACTACTGCTTTTATCCAAAAGTAAGTACTGTTTTCTTCGATAACTTTGTTTATCATGCTCTATAGCATCTTTTTATGAAAGTTCAGAACTTTCTTCAGTCCTGTTTGGACTTTGTACGTTTTTTAACTTACGGATAGAACATTGCGTGCCGCTGGCACAAACGAAACCGATACTGAGTTCTATCGACACCTGTTTTTCAGACAGGGAGAAATGGCAACCCGAGTTGCTCATTTCCTAAGAAAAGTCTCCCGGATCCTAATAGAGGATGATGTTGGGGATGCTTCTGGGTGTTTTTTATAAACACCCCTGACCGGTTTAAGGCGAACCTCCGAGTTTCGTAATATTTTCTCCAACTTGTTGGCGCTGTAGCCACAGGTGGGAGAAGTGTACGGAACAGAGAGAGGGGCCGATCTCACGATCGATGCCCTCCGTTTGGTTGGTTTCGTTACCACACACCTACGGCAAATTTAGCTTCACGCCTGTACTGACACGTTGCAACACACGTTCTCTGTACCATGTTCCTCAACCCAGTTTACTGGCTTACACTTGTGTAGTTGAGATGATTCCGGGTTAGTAACGCTTTGGTTTCGTTACAGTTCCCGATGGCCACTCGCCGGAATAAGCCGCCCGCTGCAGCGGTGGGTGTCCCCCCTACGGATTACGATTCGTCTCCACCGGCTACGGCTCCGCCGTCCCCACATCCTGGGGCTCATGCCTCGGATCAAGACAGTGATCACGCCCCTCAACCAGTGGGGTGGGAGGCGAAAATGGCGGAGATGATGGAGGAGAAGATGCGCCTTTTCCAGGCGCAGACCTTTCCAGATCCTTCCCAAATCCCTGATGAGGATTGGGAAGACTTTTCTGAGGACGAAGAGGACACGCTTTCGGCACCTGAGGTTCCGAAACCGAAAGCGCGGGGCAAGAAACGCCGCCCAGTGAGCAGTTCTGGTGACGAGTTCACAAAGAAAGCGAACTCTAAGCGCTCCAAAAAGTCCAAAAAGAAGAAGAAGAAGAAGAAGAAGAAGGACTCTTCTTCAGACTCGTCGTCCGACTCTTCTTCCACCGAGTCGGATTCCGACACGGAACGAGCGGGTGTCTACGCCAAAATAGGCGTTAAAGCTGGCAAGAAAATTGTCAAAAAGAAAGCTCAGAAAGTGCGCACCACTACCATGATGCGCAAAACGGTGAATAGCCATTTCACTACGTTTAAACCGATCGAAGTCATCAACAAGTTGACTGAGCAGATTTCAGGAGTTAAGGGCATTCCTGCTTCGGTTTTCAAAGAGATGGATTCCGGCATTCATCTTTCCGACGAACGCCGTCGTTATGAAACTTCCCTCTGCCTGATCCATAAGGCAGTTTTGGGTGCCTTGACGTCTGTTATCCCTGTGGCTAACAGGATGCAGACAGAGAACAAGTTCTCGTCTTTGGCGCGGGTTATGGACCGGGGCATAGCTTTGTTAGCAGCCGCTAGTAACTACATGACCCATCGGAGATTTGAAAACGTTTTCAAATCGGTCACCACAGATGCCGGAAAAGAGGTTGCCCGCTCGAACAAGGTAACGGACCATGATGGTAAGGAATACACCGTGTATTCCGGACCTACCCCTATCAAGAGCAAACCGCTAGATAAATCCAAGATGTTTGGGGGTCAGCTAGCTTACCTGTACAAACAGGTAGAGGTCGACTACAAGAGTGCTAAAAACACTGAAGCAAAGAGTCGTCGCTTCCAAAACCCAGCAGGGTTCAGAAAGTCTAGGACGGATTTTCGATTCCGCAGAGGAGGAAGGCCGTTCAGGGGCGGACCGTCCTTCCAGTTCAACCAGCGAGGAAGGGGCCGAGGCGACAGGCCGGCCTCAAACTGGAACGACAACCGCGGCTACAAGAGGGATTTCGTTCCCAAGCCCCAGTTCCCGAAACAAGGGAACAAGTAGAGATTTCCACACAAACAGTGCAGCCTCCTGACCCTACAATGGTCACGGAGGAAACTCAAACTGAAGTAAGCCTTTTTCAAGCAGGGAATGTTTCTAATTGTTTACATCAATGGCAACAGTTAACCACTAATCCAGAGGTCCTGAATATTGTTAAAGGCATTCACATCCCTTTCACACAATTGCCTATACAAAAGAGAGCGCCTTTTCCGTATCAGTTTAATTCACTAGAAAAATCTCAGCTAGATCAGCAGGTTCTACTGTTTGAGTCTAAGGGCATTGTCAACAGAGTTGAACATACTGAAGGGGAATATATTTCCAATATCTTCTCTACTCCTAAACCTGATGGTTCAATCCGAATGATTTTAGATTTAACTCAGTTGAATGAAATCATTGAATACAAACATTTCAAAATGTTTTCTTTAGAAACAGCTCGTGATTTAATTACCCCAGGGTGTTGGCTAGCGAGTGTTGATTTAAGGGATGCGTACTACACCGTTCCTATTCACCAGACAGATCGGAAATACCTACGTTTTCTCTGGAATGGCCAACTTTTTGAATTTACATGTTTACCTAATGGTTTGGCCTGCGCACCGCGTCTGTTTACTAAGTTGTTGAAACCAATTTTTGCACACATGGCAAAATTGGGGCATTGTATGTTTCCATACATAGATGATTCTTTTATTATGGGCCAATCTTTCACGCAATGTGAACTCGCTGTTAAAGATTTATGCAACATTTTCACCAAATTGGGTTTCTTCATACATAACAAGAAATCGGTTTTTTCTCCTACTCAGGAGCTTAAGTGTCTCGGGTTCATTCTGAACACCACGGCTATGACCGTTTCGCTTACACGCCAAAAGAAAGATAAGCTTTACCGCACAGCGATACAGCTGTTAGACACTTCTAGGCCAAAGATTAGACAGGTCGCGGTCCTTATCGGGGTCATGGTTTCGTATAGTCCAGCTATTCTATACGGAGCGGCACACATAAAATCCCTCGAAATTGATAAAAATTTGGCGCTGGCCCGCGCAAAGGGAAACTTTGAAAAGACCATGTTTATTTCGGAGAACGGCCTAGCCGACATTGATTGGTGGCTAAACCACTTTGACCATTCCCCCAATCCCATTAGAATGGGAGAGCCTGACACTACCGTTACCACTGACGCGTCTCTCCAAGGGTGGGGAGCACATCAAAATGATGTAGCAACGGGAGGAAGATGGCTAGAATCGGAACTCCCCGATCATATTAACGTTCTAGAACTAAGGGCCATTTACTTGGGATTAACCAGTCTAGTAAAAATACCCAAAAATAATGTACGTATCCTCACGGATAACACCACAGCTATGGCTTATGTCAGAAATATGGGAGGTACAAAATCGATTAAATGTAATGCAATGGCACTTCTCATTTGGAACTGGGCTCAAACCTTTGATGTCTGGTTAACTGTTAATCACATTCCAGGCACACAAAATTGTCTAGCTGACAAGATGAGTCGCCAGTTCCATGATCACTTAGAGTGGTCACTTAATCCATCCATTTTCAAACACATTTGTCACACATGGGGTTCACCTCAGATCGATTTGTTCGCTTCGCGTAATAACTTTAAAATTCCAAAATATGTTTCGTGGCACCCGGAACCCAATGCTTGGCACATTGATGCCTTCTCCCTAAAGTGGCGACATCATTTCTTTTACATTTTCCCCCCCTTTACTATCATTAGCAAAGTCGCCAGAAAGATTCAAATGGAGGGGACACACGCCATACTCATCGTCCCCGAGTGGCACACGCAACCGTGGCTACCGACGTTACTAGCCACAGCCAAAAGCAGCCTTCGCTTCCCAAGATTCCGAGGAAACCTCAAACATCAGGGACCACTAGAACGCCACGGAAACGTGTCGACAACTCCGTTAGTGGCATTCCTTTTTTAAATAAATATTTAGAACAGTTTGGCTTAGACAAAATTACACAACAGCGTTTGGTTGATGATGCGTGGAGAAAAGGAACGGTGAAAATGTATACTACGTATTTAAAGAAATGGGGTATTTATTGCCTGCTTAAGAAAGTCAAGCCAATGACTCCCACAGTATCCCAGGTAGGACTCTTCCTACGTTACCTAGAGGACGAAGGCCTAGGATATGGCGCTATTAACGCTGCCAGATGTGCTCTGTCGATAATCCTACCGCGGGTTAATGGACAAACAATGGGTAAACACCATGTTATTTGTTGGATCATACGATCAATTTATCAGAGGAATCCGCCTAAACCCAAATATAATAGGTTTTGGGATGTTTCTCTAGTGTTCAACCTCTTCAAGAAATGGCCAGAAAATAAGTTTCTGGACGTTAAACTTTTAGGTTTCAAAGTCGCAGTTTTGCTTCTCCTGGTCACTGGACACAGAGGCCAAACTATAGTTGCCCTGTCGCTGAATGGTCTAGAAATTGACAGTAAAGAGGCCACGTTTGATTTATCAACTTTATTAAAATCAAACCGATTAGGTGACCCCCTTTCTACGATAGGGGTGTCCAGTTTCACTCAGGATCGCAAGTTATGTGTCGTATCTGCGATACGAAATTATATATCCAAGACAAGATTAATAAGAAACTCAAGACAGCTATTGGTCAGCTTTATTAAGCCACACAAGGCCATTTCCAGGGATACCCTCGCCCGATGGACAATGAATGTGTTAAAACTGGCGGGAGTAAATACAGACAGGTACTCATCGCACTCTACACGTGGTGCAATGGTGTCCAAGGCAAGATTGCTAGGCATCTCCGTTAAACGGATCCTAGCTCACGCGGGATGGAAAACCGCTACTTCGTTTGCTAGACATTACCACAAACGACTAGAGAAGCCTCAGCCGATAGCGCACAGGCTACTCACCAACTGAAAGAGAGAGGTAAGAAAAACATTGGTTTTTCCTCTTTTTTGCCATACAAATCGCTTTTCCATTGTTGCATACATAAGACATAATCACTAAAGAATAATAACAAAACAAGAATATCAGGATAAAAATTATTTTACGTAAAGGTCTCCCTAGCCTACGGCTAGCCAGAGGCGGCATACCGAGGTAAAATAGATTAGTTAGACGAATCTTACCTGATGGATAACTATTGTTTTACCGAGGTAGAAGCCTCGGTTAGACGTGGGCGAGGGCCCACCCACCACGCCCTGCCACGTCTAGTCAATCACTCAATTTAGCATGAGGTCACTTGACCTTAGGTTGTTTTTTAGAATCATTTTTATCCTGAATTAGTAGGTAAAGATTGCTGGACCCGGATGTGCTTCCTTCTCCCTCGCCCACGTCTAACCGAGGCTTCTACCTCGGTAAAACAATAGTTATCCATCATCTATACCCAGGTAAGATTCGTCTAACTAATCTATATATATATATATATGTATATCTATATTTTAGAATTGTATACACATGGATATTTATTGTGTATTTTGTATTCATATTTCCTGATTTGAATCAATATGGCAAACAGAAGGTGAGCGAGTAGGTACGTTGGTGGGTACGTGAAGGAATACATGATGGTATTTTGTTCGCCATGTCGGCAAGAAAAGCCATATTGAGATGAGCTAGGGACCTGGGCCACTGTTTTCATGCCACTCTAATTCATGTTTGACCAATAAAACACTACCACCACCACCAAACAAAAATGGTGATAAATACAAAGTGGAAACAAGCCAAGAATATACCCCTCCCCATCAAAAACCAAATAATGTGGTAGCGATGACTGGTTATCTGTTTGTGGAACTAGTAACGCAGGGTGGGAGGCGGACGGATGCCCCCACCTCTGCCTATTTGGATTTCCACCGCTGTGGATAACTTACAGCGTCATCAAAGGCCAGTTGCTCTCATACCATGTCTATGTGGTGTGGGAGGTTAAAAATCCCTTGGGTCGGTAAAAGTGTAGACTCGGGCTTTCTATCGACAAACTGTCTAATGGTGAAAACAAGTCTATTCAGGCTTATCCATAATAGGCAGTATAACTCTTCAAGGAGGAGGGAGAACAGTCCCGCGAGGCTGCTGTTAATGCACCAGTTGTTGGCTTGCTATTTAACAAGTATGTTCTTGACTTTGGGTACTGGGCCAAGTGGTATTAATGGTGATGATGTGTTGTGTGGAAACGCGCTGTGTATGTATGTGTGTTGGTGGTGGAGTAGGGTGTGGGTGGGGTTGGTGAGTGGGGTGGATGGTTTGGAGGATCGCGCTACCGTGTCTCAACCCGGTAAATCTGAGAGTGAGAGCGGCATCTATAATGCATAGCGCCCCTCACCACCACCACCACCAACGCCACCACCACCACTACCACCACCACCAACAACAACAACGCCACCACCACCACCACCACCACCACTATACACCACCATACACCACACACGACCACCACCACCATACACCATACACCACCACCACACACCATACACCATACACCACCACACATCATACACCACCACCACCACCAGACACCACCATACACCACACCATCACCACCATACACCACCACCACCACCACCATACACCACCACCACCACCACAACCACCACCAACAACGCCAACGCCACAACCACCACCACCAACGCCACCACCACCACCACCACCACCATACACACCACCACCACCATACACCACAACACACCACCACCAACACCACCACCACCACCACCAATGCCACCACCACCATACACCATAAACCACACACCACCACCATACACCACACACCACCATCACCACCGCGACCACCACCAACACCACCATACACCACCAACGCCACCACCACCACCATACACACCACCACCACCCACCATACACCACCACACACCATGCACCACCACACACCATACACCACCACACACCATACACCACCACACACCATACACCACCACCACCACCACCAACGCCAACACCACCATACACCACCACCACACACCATACACCACCACCAACACCAATACGACCATACACCACCACCACCACCATACACCACCACCATACACCACCACCATACACCACCACCATACACCACCACCATACACCACCAACACCACCATACACCATAAACCACCACACACCATACACCACCACCATCAACGCCAATACGACTATACACCACCACCACCACCACCACCACACACCACACACCACACACCACCACCACCACCATCACACACCACAATTTGATTACGGCTGCACACAACGAGACGTGATAGGTAATCTACGAGACTTCCCCCACAAACACCTTCAATGAACCCCCCCCCCCCCCACACACACAACCACCCCCCCACACAACCACCCCTAGATATGTCCGCAGCACCCACGGCAGTTTGCGACTTAATCAACACTGAGTATGTCAGTCAATGACGCTCCGGTTTGGAATATTTCAATACAACGAAATGATGCCATGAGTGACCGCAAACAAGTGTTCGAATCCTCGCAAACTGGTGTCTGTTGTTCGTAGGGGACCTACTGGTGACTCTGGTTCCTGTGTGCGTAAGAGCTGTATGTGCTAAGCTGGT
>CM059201.1:7909295-7925142 GCA_030323885.1 Branchipolynoe longqiensis
TATATATATATAATGGGAGTTCAACACAATATTGGTCCTGGGATTGATGTCGAGTCTAGCTTTAAACCCATGCTCTGCACGGGTTAAAGTTAGTATGAGTGTAATAACCTATTAGTATTGCATGCCCATGTGATTCAGGAAAGTAGGCATATAATACATAAGCAGAGTTTACAATGGTTTAAAAACATAAACCACAATTTTTGCCTAACTCTTTATTTAGAGTACATGATACATACATAGAATAAAATTGTCCCCAGGAAACTAACTTGATTATCTCCCCAGACTTAACAATTTTTCGCAGATGCAAATCACCCTATTGCCTGCGACACTTTTAGCCATTCATTTGCCTAATTCTGGAAAGTAATTTGACTCGAATTATACCATTAGAAGATTCTTGCATTACATAATTATGTATATTTATCACATTTACACATCCTGTCAATGGGATATATACAATTAAACCCATAATTATGCACGCATAGGCCCCGTTTTAAATGTGACATTCTATATATGGTTAATATAACCACCTCATCTTTTTTCTTTCTTTTTTTTGTTACATTAAGCTAAGATTCCTTACACACGTGGGATGCGGTATGCGAATGCGAATACGAATGCGGCAAAAAATCGAAAAGCATCTAAGTCAATGGGGCTGATTCCTTACACGCGGTATGCGGCATGCGGCATGTGGCATGCGAATACTGAATCGGTCCATGTAGCGATCGGTGCGGCATGCGAATGCGCATTCCCATAGACAGCAGTGTTAGAGAAACCTGACACTATATGTGTGTGGGTGTGGGTGAAAGGACCCAACCTGTTCGCATACCGCATGCCGCATGCCGCATACCGCATACCGCATAACGCGTGTAAGGAATCTTAGCTTAAGTTGATTATGCAAGGAAAATTTAAATCTCTGAGAATTTGTCTTCCTCGTTCGAGTGCTCCTTGCTCTATCCTAGTAATGTCAAACGCCAGACTAAGTAACGACAAGTATACATTTTTAGGTCACTTGTTTGACTCGACCAGGGTTCGAATCCCATGGTTTGTTTGGTTGTTGGAGTTTTACATCCTGGCAACATCTAAGGTCAGGTTCCAACTTGTGACAGTGCACACTCATGGTGACTTTATAGTGCTGTCCCACTGGGAGACCTAATATCCCACTCAATCATATTATCCTGACCCTGAGCCAACCAGTCATTGCCCTATCCTAATAATGCCGAGTGCCTGGCTAGGAAGTTATAAGTACCAATTTTGAAAGTTATTGGTTTGACTCGACCAGGGTTCGAACCTGTGGCTTCGAATCCCAAGATCTACTAAAGAGGGAGATGTAAGCTCAACTCATTTGGCTACCCCATCTGTCTCTAATTTCCTATTAATCCACAGTTTTCTGGATAAACTATATATATAATCTATATATATATATATATATGGGTCACTCTCCTGAAAACTGGCCAGAAGTGTCACATGGAGAGTCAAAATTTAATATTTGAATTCTTTACATTTTTTGGTTGCAAATGAAAGCTGGAAATCTCCCCTTTACATCTATATAAAATATAAATTGATGAGATAAAAAATAAAGGTGTAGTCCATGAATAAGATATCTCTTATGGCAGTCTAACATGTGTGTCACACGTGTAACACATGTTTAGGACACCACACAGTCTGCTTAATAAATATCTAATCAGAATTAAATAATATCATACGTAGAAGCATATTAATCATGGCATAATATACAGAAATATCTAGTGCTTATATTGATAAAAAAAAAGGTAATTCCCAGCCATGCTTTATTCACTGAATAATTAGTGTACAATATTTGTGTGGCATCCAGACACCACGGTTACACGTGTGACAGAAATTTGTAATGATATTTCTGAAGACATTAAATTTTTTTTTTTTTAAATTTAAGCATGCATTCATGTTAATAAATACTTCCTCTTTGATTTGGGAACTGTTTTGTTTGATATATCAATGCAATACAAGATGTTAATAAGGATTCAAAAACGTCCCATATGTCATGTTACAGATGGCTGACTGTAAAATGGTTTTTTTTGGTACAAAAACAGTTCATAACTAAAAATACCAAAGTTGCACACAGTTTTATTTTATTTCCCTTATTTCTTTCATCAAATCTGAACATGAATATGAAAAGTATAAGGAAAAAAATAAGTAGGAAGGTTTTTATTGATATTTTAAAATCCCATCTCATGCTGACCAGTTTTCAGGAGAGTGACCCATATATATATATATATATATGGGTCAGGATCATGAAAAGAGGCCAATTGAGGAAAGTTGTCGGCATCGAGCATGGATGTCGGTGTCGATCGGTATAATTATAATCTAGCATTGACAGAGGTGTTGGAAAGTCCTTAAATTTATCCTGAATGTAAAGGTCGAGAAAATACAAAAACCTTATTTGTTTCTAGGATATTCTAATATAAAACAAAGAAATGCACAAGACTTTAATAATTGCGATGCCGACATCTGTTAAAGTTGTCGGCGTCGATCATTGGATGTCGGCGTCGATCGGTATAATTATAGTTTAGCATTGACAGAGATGTTGGAAAGTCCGTAAATTTATGCTGAATGTAAAGGTCGAGAAAATACAACAACCTTCTCTGTTTCTAGGATAATTTAATATGAAAAAAGGAAATGCACTACACTTTTAAGAATTGCAACACTGATATCTTCAATTGACCACCAATTGGCCCGTTTTCGTGAGGCTGACTCATATATATATACAGTAAAACCTCTCTAAATCAACCGACCATAGGACCGGCTTTAGTTTAAATGGTCCATTTTGGGAGGTGGCCAGTTTAGAGAGTTTTTTTTAAATCATTAGAATGGTAGCGTGTAGGTGATCATTTGAGACCCAAATAAAGTGATCAATTTAGGGAAGTGGTCGATCTGTAATGGTAGTCGGTTAGAGAGGCTTTACTGTATATTGTATATATAATTATGTTCATATATATATATATATATATATATTCATATATATAGTCATATATGGTGCATTCATATATATTCATATATTCACAGAGACGTTATATCTCACATACATTCATGGCGGATGTCCACTTCGTATCATATAATCGGCAGTCCAGCGGAAGCTACACTCGCTGTTCCCAGCGTGCCTGGATTACTTATGCTAAATAATTCAGCAGCAGCCCGGGCTGATACTGATAGCTTCCTGGGGGCGAGTACAGGTGTCGCTGTTGTCGCTTCTGACCGGAAACTATCAAGGACAGCGCGCTGCCGTCTGGTGGTGTGTGTTGTAGTGGGTGGTGTGTGGGTCGGGGGGTGCGCGTGTGTAGTGTATATGTAGTGCGTGTGGTTTATGTGTGGTGTGGGTGTAGTGTGTGTAGAGTATGTGTAGTGTGGGGGCTTTATGTGTGGTATATGTGTGGT
Source organism: Branchipolynoe longqiensis (assembly GCA_030323885.1). Lineage (NCBI taxonomy): Eukaryota > Metazoa > Annelida > Polychaeta > Phyllodocida > Polynoidae > Branchipolynoe > Branchipolynoe longqiensis. The sequence continues at coordinate 7,912,701 of CM059201.1, forward strand.
GTGGGTTGTGTAGGTATGCAGGTATTGCAGGTATTGCAATACCTCAGGGAGTTTGAAGCCCCTGCCCTGCAGAGTTGCACACCACTGCCTTGTGGTGCAGGTTCTTGACAGAACCGAAGGCTAAGGGAGCAAACCCTAAACAGAAAACCATGTCACTGTGGCAGCATTAAGGGCAGTTCATGTATGGAACTCCAAACATCTCCCGACCAGCCACTGCAGGGACAAATAGTTTTGCGCTTGTCTTGACATGTTCTTGCTGGTGTGAAACCTCTATTTGCTCCCCGAGAGAGTTCCACTGGTAACTTGCAAAAGCCAGCAGCACTTCAACACTTTTGCAGGCAGCTTTCATGAAATGTTGAGAGCTAAATGGAGAGCGGCAGTCAAGTAATGAAAGCAGTCTTTGTCGCATCGCGACCGACAGCATGATGATGATGATGATGGGTTGTGTAGTGCATGGTGTTTGATGGGTATGTGCGCTTGCATAGTGTATGTGTAATGTGGGTGGTGTGGGTGGTCTAGTGGGTGGTGTGTATAGTGGATATGTGCATGTGTGTAGTGTATGTATAGTGTGGGTGGTGTGGGTGGTTTAGTGCATAGTGTGTGCGTGTGTAGTGTATGTGTAGTGTGTGCAGTGTATGTGTGGTCCATGTGTGGTGTAATGTGTGTAGTTTATGTGTGGTGTATGTGTGGTGTGGTGTATGTGTGGAGTGTGTGGTCTATGTGTGGTGTATGTGTGGTGTGGGGTCTATGTGTGGTGCATGTATGGTGTGGTGTGTGTAGTTTATGTGTGGTGTGTGCAGTTTATGTGTGGTGTATGCATGGTGTGAAGTGCATAGTTTATGTGTGGTGAGTTGTGTGCAGTTTATGTGTGGTGTATGTGTAGTGTGGTGTGTGTGGTGTATGTGTGGTGCATGTGTGGAGAGGTGTGTGTAGTTTATGTATCGTGTATGTGTGGTGTGGGGTGTGTGGTGTATGTGTGACGCATGTGTGGTGAAGTGTGTGTAGTTGATGTGTGGTGTATTTGTGGTGTGGGGTATGTGGTCTGTTTGTGGTGTGGGGTGTATGGTCTATATGTGGTGTGGTGTGTGTAGTTTATGTGTGGTGTATCTGTGGTGTGGCATGTGTGGTATATGTGTGGTGTATCTGTTGTGTGGTGTGTGCAGTTTATGTGTGGTGTATGTGGGGTGTGGTGTGTGTCGTTTATGTGTGGAGCATGTTGGCGGAGGCTAACATGTATAATTTGCTCACGAGGCAAGAACGCCCTCTGTTTCTTCGCTTTGTATTTCACGCTTTCAACGGCAGTCTGCGCTGCTGCCTCGCTCTGTTCACTTCGCTTCCCTACCCTCCCACCCTCTATCTGGGGAGGGGTGAGCGCTGATCTCTCCTGCCTGCTCACCGATAATGCTACCTGAATGATGCCTGCTACCGTACTGTTACATGATGCCCGATCACGATATGTAGGGTCTGAGTCACCCGCTTGATAGCCTGCTCGCCAGGTCCCGCTATGTTTCTTTATTAAACTCTACAAAGTTTATGTCTGACTGTTTCTATTTCCTGCTTTCACACTTGTTGCTTACTGTCTTACTGTTTCTGTTCTGTGCCGACTGAAGCGAATTGTGTATGTGTGGTGTGGTGTGTGCAGTTTATGTGTGGTGTATGTGTGGTGTGGTGTGTGATATATGTGTGGTGTATATGTGGTGTGGTGCGTGTGGTCTATGTGTGGTGTATCCGTGGTGTGGTGTGTGCAGTTTATGTGTGGTGTATGTGTTGTGTGGTGTGTGTCGTTTATGTGTGGTGTATGTGTGGTGTGGTGTGTGTGATATATGTGTGGTGTATATGTGGTGTGGTGCATGTGGTCTAGGTGTGGTGTATGTGCGGTGTGGTGTGTGTAGTTTATCTGTGGTGTGCATAGTTTATGTGTGGTGTGGTGTGTGTCGTTTATGTGTGGTGTATGTGTGTTGTTGTGTGTGTGGTCTATCTTTGGTGTGGTGCATGTGTCTGTGGGTGGTGTGGTATGTCGGGTGGTGTCTGTTGTTCATGGTGTGTATGGCATATGGTATATGATGTATGTGGGATAGATTTGAGCTATTGGCTAAATATCGCCAAATATGAAATATATAAATTTGATCAATTTTATATCTGATCGTGAAATCCTATGTATTCATCATTATAGCCATTCTTACAGGTTTGATGGAAGTTTAGTTATATACGAAGCAGTTAATTTGGGTAAAGGCTAAACTATGAAGACTAAGAAGTGCAACCGGTGCATAGTAGGTAGCCTAGACAAGAAATGAATTATGAAGTTACTTATTCATGAGGCAACACATAATCATGTCACGCCAACCTAGTGCTACTCTCTAACGTGGTATGGCATACAAAACCACGGCCATCTGTTCATTAATATGGATAATTAAACTGCTGACTTGCATAACTGCTAACATGGTGGCAGACAGCGTAATTGTGCGTTGTGGGCTGCTAATATGGCTACATTAAAAGGCACATTACATTAAAACCTCTATAAATCAACCGACCATAGGACCGACTTTAAAGTTGCACAGTCCGATGGTTTAGAATTTTTGTATTTTTTCTGAGATAAATATATTAGATCGATCACCAGTATCTACTTTACATTAGTTTAAAGTTACGTTTATTTTAAATGGTAAACTTTTGACATATTTTGAGTGCAAACATGGAAAATTAGTTTTGGCAAGCTTGCCAAAACTCTGACACCATAGACTTCTGCAGTAACAGGTTCTATTAAATTGACTCAGTATTGCATTCTATGCAGAAACAAATGCCTACTAAGTACATCAGTATCTAAGTTAGATATCTAAAATCAAATCTAGATAATTGGTTTTGTTTTGAAAATTTGATATTTCATCGAACTATGCAGCTTTAAATACACACGGGTGCTCTCTTCCTCTGTGGATGGCACTGATATGACCAATGCTGCCATTGAGATGCTCTCCTGCTGTGTGGATGGCATTTTTATGACCAATGCTGTCGTTGAGATGCTCTCCTCCTCTGTGGATGCTATTGGTATGTATGACCAATGATGCCATTGAGATACTCTCCTGCTCTGTGGTTGGCATTGATATGACCAATGGTGCTAGCAAGATGCTCTCCTGCTCTGCGGATGGCATTGGTATTACCAATGCTGCTTACTGACGTGCTCTCTTCCTCTGTGGATGGCATTGGTATGACCAATGTTGTCGTTGAGATCCTCTCCTGCTGTGTGGATGGCACTGGTATGACCAATGCTGTCGTTGAGATGCTGTCCTGCTGTGTGGATGGCATTGGTATGACCAATGTGTGTTGGTGTTTTTGTGGTGTTGGTTGTGATGCCGTTGAGATACTCTCCTGCTCTGTGGTTGGCATTGATACGAACGACCAATGGTGCTGGCAAGATGCTCTCCTGCTCTGCGGATGGCATTGGTATGACCAATGCTGCTTACTGACGTGCTCTCTTCCTCTGTGGATAGCATTGGTATGACCAATGTTGTCGTTGAGATCCTCTCATGCTGTGTGGATGGCACTGGTATGACCAATGCTGTCGTTGAGATGCTGTCCTGCTCTGTGGATGGCATTGGTATGACCAATGCTGTCGTTGAGATCCTCTCCTGCTGTGTGGATGGCATTGGTATGACCAATGCTGTCGTTGAGATGCTCTCCTGGTCTGTGGATGCTATTGGTATGACCAATGCTGTCGTTGAGATCCTCTCCTGCTGTGTGGATGGCATTGGTATGACCAATGCTGTTGCCGTTGAGATGCTCTCCTGCCCTCTGGATGCTATTGGTATGACCAATACTGCTGCCGGGATGCTCTCCTGTCTGCAGATGGTATCGGTATGATCAATGCTGCTGCTGGATCTGACTAGAGCGCAGATCCTTCACGCCTGAGTTGCTTGGATAAAAAGTCACTGTTGACTTGGTGGAACCTGACCACCCGAGTGTCTGGGACGGATTGAGCATGTTATGTTTGGGGTTAAAGCCCTCTTCTATGGACAAAACTAGAATGGAGGGTGTATTTCACTACCTCCTTAAAAGGATTGGATTTTCTTTTTTTTGTATTATTATGTTGCCTAGTTTGATAGTTTTGAGTTTATGTCATTTTCTGAGCAAAATATAGTACGTTGATTGCTATTATTTACCTTACTCTAGTTTGAACTATATTTTTAACTTTAAATGGCTGCCTTTCAAGATATTTGAAGTGCAAACATGCTAAATATATTTTGGTAAGCATGCCAAAACTCTAACACCATATGATTCTGCAGTAACATGTTAAATTGACTCAGTATTCCCCATTATGTGCCAACAAATGCTTAATAAGTGCACAAGTATCCGAGTTAGATATTTCGAATAAAATGTAGGTTCAGTACAACCCCGTTAAACGAAGCTCGGTTAAACCAAACGATCGGTTAATCCACACTTTTTTCGGCGGCCCGTCAAAATACTACCATTTATCATATAAAAAAAGTTGGTTAAACCAAAGTCGGTTAATCCAAAGTATCGGTTAATCCAAACAAAATTGTAGGTCCTAGGCCACTTCCGGTATGGTTAAACCAAACTTTTAGACCCCACCACCTCTTTCATGGGGTTTCGGGTCATCTGAGCCCCCACCATCATGCTTGTTTTGATAAGTGTTAGCATGGGAAGCCTTCATGGGGCTGCTTATGCAATTAGCCACTTATGCAATCAGCTGCAACGTTCCTCTTACATCTGCATACAGAGCTTTTGTGAGAGTTGTTTATATATTAAAGCTGCATAGTCCGATGAAATATAAATTTTTCAAAACCAAACCAATTATCTAGATTTGATTTTAGATATCCAACTTAGATACTGAGGTACTTATTAAGCATTTGTTTCTGTGTATAAAGCAATACTGAGTCAATTTAACAGAACCTGTTTCTGCAGAAGTCTATGGTGTCAGAGTTTTGGCAAGCTTGCCAAAACTAATTTTCCATGTTTGCATTCAAAATATCTCAAATGTTTACCACTTAAAATAAAAGTAACTTTGAACTAATGTAAAGATATCGATCTAATATAGTTATCTCAGAAAAAATACAGAAATTCAAAATCATCGGATTATGCAACTTTAATTGTGGGTGCTGTTTGTGTGAATAGGAAACATGAAGCAAAGTCAATGGAGGACAAGAATAATGCCATTAAAGCTTACTAATACATGTATATATACATGTATTATATATATATATATATATATTAAAAAAACAATAATCAAAGTGTCCATATACATTGTATATTACATGTGCAATATATGCTTAGTAATTCATAATGCACCTGCGTTTTTGCCAAAGCCAAGTCAAAGTCGAAGCCAAAGCTTGGTTAAACCAATGAACGGTTAATCCAAACAGATTTCTAGGGTCCCTTCAAGTGTGGTTTAACGGGGTTGTACTGTAATTGTTTTGGTTTTGAAAAGTTGATGTTTTCGTCGGACTAGGTAGTTTTACTTGCCCTGTACTGTGGACAAAACTATGATGGACGATGTATGTCACTGTTTTAAAACTTTTAGTTTTTATTAAATTCCAGAATGCTTTCCTAAGACAGATGAATATTACATCCTGCGCGAGACATAGTTTGTGATTTGTTAATTTGTATCGTCAGTCATAATGTACAGATCATGTATACATTAATTTGATGTAATTGTATTATGTGAGTGTAAACAACACCAGTTATTATATGCTCGGAAAATATATTCTGTGATCTACTAAATTCACTAACTCAAGTTCTGCTGGTTCCCGAGCCTTCGGCTGTACTAACCGGGGACCCGTTAACCCTAAATTTCCGGTTCTAGTGACAGTCTTCCGAACTTCTCCATATCTCTCTCTATGCATTTTCTCCTCTCGTCATAAACTCTATATAATATTATATATATATAGTTGTATCAAGAATACATACAGCTTACCAAATTAGGTTCGAATGACCGAGAACAATTTACTATCCATAGGACAGTAGAACCATTTTTTTTTGTTTGTTGTCCATTAGTTGTTTAAGCAGGGGAAATTTCAGTCATAGATGACTGGTCTTCCTCATTCCACTGCTGGTCGATAGAAAGCCCGAGCCTACACTAATAGACAATTAATGAAAATGGCATAAATAGAGAGCTCATATCCCATTAGAAAAATCAGTTCTCATCTGATCACCAAACTTAAAGCTGCATAGTCCGATGAAAACATCAAATTTTCAAAACCAACACAATTATCTAGATTTGATTCTACATATCTACTTTAGATACTGATGCAGTTATTAAATATTTACCAGCACATAGAAGGGACTATTGAGTTAATTAATAGAACCTGTTACTGCAAAAGCCTATGGTGATAGAATTTTGGCAAGCTTGCCAAAATTAATTTAGCATGTTTCCATTTCAAATATCTCAAAAGTTTGCGATTTAAAATAGAAGTTACTTCAAACTAAAGTAAGGTAGATTATAATGAACAACCTAACATGTTTATCTCAGAAAATGAGAGAAACTCAAAACCATCGGACTATGCAACTTTAAGAAACCTTTGAGCCTCATCTGTACTTTGATCAGTGACCACCTGGGAACATGAGACGTTGTAGACATCCTGACACAAGCTTATAGTCTACCACATCAGTAGTAAGTAACTTTAGTAAGTACATATGAAAATACCTATGGACGAATGTCAAGTTATGCCAAGTACACACCTACCGTTTACGATTCGCGCACTAAAACTCACGACTCGACCCGACCCGCTTAAAACTGAAAATGGGCCGCTTCATTTTTCGAATCGCGAATCGCAATCGTAATCGGCCCGTTTTAGCCCTAAAACTGAGTTTTTAGTCGGGAATCGCAATCGCTAGGTGTGCGCGGGTAGCGCACAACTAGCGATTTTTGTGTGCGAAACGGGCAGTTTTAGATCGTATATGGTAGGTGGGTGTGCACGAATGGTAGGTGTGTACCTGGCATTAGTAAATAGAACATACAGCACGTGTCCAGCCATTATTACACTACAATCTAATTGTCTAATGAAAGCAAGTTCAGATAACCCGGCCTGCTTAAACCGAGTATATCGTATTATGTTGGTTTGAAACGTTTGCTTAGGAACAATTTATAATTAATATGGAAATTTATGAGAAATTGCCCATTTTGAGGAGGCAATTTACTTAATATCAGACTGAAAAGATGATTTGCAATGATATGCAATGCATTTTACTATCGCATAGCAATCTGTGTAACTTACATAACTCTTGATGACTCGACTTCGACCGAAATCTTAATTGATATATATATATATATATATATATATATATTATATGGTTGTATGTGCGCATATCGAGATAAAAAAAGTTCCTATATGCATGTACTTATATGCATACCAATTACAGATGTCAGTATATATACATATATATATTCAAATGTGTATTATATTTATATAGAATATATAAAAAATTATATATTTATATACAATTATGTATTTATATATTGACCGATTAACCTGTATTTGGAGATACGGGCTACTCGCCATGGCAGACCGCGAATGCCCAAACATTCACGGGCGACGGGGTTTTCGGCCGTAAAGCGTTGCTAGGAGACGCGAATAGCGTCTCGCCTGGCAACGAAAAAGGGGGTCGGGCGTTCGGGGCCAGACCGATCAGACGTACTTTATGACGCTCTGATGTTTTAGCCGAGTTTTAGGTCTATATTATCGAAATTCTAAAGTTGTTTTACATTAAACATTACGGGAAGGGTTCGAACGATATTCTATACTATGTCCTACCACGAATGTTAGTTTGGCTAAGAATAAACAAAGCCGTGAGCTCTTGGAAAAGTTGATTGGAATGTTCCTTGCATTCTTTACTATCCTCCAGTTTTCTATGGAGTAAACCGCTATGGTCGAATCTAACATTGGAATACTTTATATATATAATTAAGGGCCTTAAGCCTGACTAGGCCTTATGCTGCTACTTAGCCCATCTGCGGGGAGATTAAAATGGACATTAATAGCAGTAACGTACCGATCTTTCAGGCTGAAATAAGACAGTAACGTAGGCTGATTATCAGTGACAGTAGCAGAGACACTAGCGCCTCTGCTTAGTTCTGGATCCATTTAAACATATTAAATACACCGTTCGGCAAGGAGACTAGCCAGTTAGTTGAAACAATACCATACATGCTTCGTACTAAACATATTACGGGCGGAGGCAAATCTCCGTATTTAGGCGATACTCTGGCTAGCCGACTGTAGCCCGAGAAGTACACCGACAGACACGGACTACCTGCAGACGGGACGAGGGGCAGCAGCGGCCCGCGGCCGGCCCGAGAAATTCACATGGAAATAATTATATAAATTAACACGAAGGCTTGCCTTTAGCGGGGGCGGAATAGCCAGACGGCTAAACTGGTGCCGTGACCAGGATAGTAAGGAGTGTAATACCTTCTAATTTGCTTTTAATACGCGAATTATTGAAAGAAAAACGGTGTTTTGTCTTTGTTGACATCTCACTCGTTTCCGACAGTGACAGCGGCTCCTGCCTTGACGTTTCACGCCGTAACATGGCGGTTTAGGGAATACCCGAGGTTGCATTAATAATGGAGAAATAATAGTGTTCAACTAAATTGGTATTCCTGGTTTTCTTTAGCGGCTAGTCGTATTAATTTTACTGTGAGGGCTACAAGCCTTAGGGCCACAGTCGGGTGGTAAGGCGTCAGGCGCCCACCCAACGTAACTACGTTACCCTTGTGTTGCTCTGAACGGATAGAGTCGAATAGGCGAGGATTAGCTACCCCAGCATAAGGCAATAACGGACGTTATATTTGGTTACATTTATTAAATAAACCAGAACAAATTAGCTACTGCGGCTTGCCGACAATATGGTCGGTTCTAATCAAATATTTAGTTGGCCGGAGGCAGATAGCTTTGAGCTAGCCGCTTTTTCCATTTGTTACAGTATCTCCTAGCGACGGGGCGCGTCGCGGAGAGAGGTGACGTCAGGACGTATGTTTGGAACTTCAGCGCAGACGTTTCTGGGACTGCAGACTAGTTGGTCGACCCGTAACGCTGCTCCACTGTTTTTGGTTTATAGTCTATTATTATAAAGGTTAGGCTAACACAAAAACAAGTAAGGGGTATTTCTTCACCTTTCGGTAGTAGGTATCTAAAAAAAAAAAAAACATAACTGTAAACTGAGGTAGTCGAAAATTTACGCGTGTTTATAATAACGGGAAAATAGCAAGAAAAGACTAAGGTAAAGGAATACTAATATCAGGGAATATTACTGTTAATTTCCTTTAGTCGCTCATTTCTTTGTATATCCTTTCGGTAATTTACAATTTTTTTTGGGAATTAAAAGTTTTATATAAATTTTAGAAGTAGCCTAATTCGGTGGTAGGACATAGCCGAATATAGATAAATCGCGTTTCCGGGCGACGGCGAAAGCACGGCGAGGAAGCACCCGGACTTAACTGTCCCCGTGTCTGCTCGCCGCAGCTGCCTGCGGTCGGCAGGAAATGTGGATAGGGACATGGAGGAGCAAGAGGTGCTGTCGTCAGATAGTGCCTCTATAATTACGGACAATGTCCAATCGGGTGGAGCATCTCCCCGTAACTTACATGCGGGCCAAACCTGCTTTGGTGGTGCATTAACCACATCAATGAATGATAATTCACAAAGCTGGGGCTCGGGTCCCCGTATCCCAGATACGGCCCCCGTCCCCCGCGAAAATGAAAGTCTCCTGTCTCTCCAGGGACACAAGCCAGATCACGTATTTTCCTTCCGAGCCACGAAGGGAAATACGGATGGGCGGGTCCCTATCTTACCTCCCCCGGAGATAGATATCACCCATAGGTTGCCAACCCCGCTGCACGGGGCAAAACGTGATAAAATACATGCCTTTGAGTTACGGGAGGCTCAGCTCCTCGCCCGTGAAGATGAACTAAATGCCAAATGGCAGGAATTTGCTAATTGCCAGGGAAAGGGGCGGGGCCCGGTAGCCCAAGGCCCAGCCGTCCAAAACGCGGCCATCCCTGACCAAATGTTTAATGCCATCCAACAGCAAAATGGGCGTTGCCCGTATGTAACTGGAAATCAAAACGCCTCTAACGCATACAGTGGTAAGACTAACTCGTATCTACCGCCAAGCGGCCCAGCCGTATCTAATGCTAACCAAAGGGGGCCCGTAAATGTCGACTCCTATGATACGTATCGTTTTACGAACGAGGAGCAGGCCATCATCCGATCTAACCCGGCGATTCGCCGGGCGGTGATGGAAGCCTCCAGTATTAATCCGGGGATAGGTGCCTCGGCCGTAAGCAGGTCCATGCAGTTACGGGACCGTAATATTAGCATCCAGGAACAGTACCAACCCGCCAGGGTTAGGGCTGTAGAGGTGCCTCCCTTTGATGGTATCCACCAGGAGTGGGATACCTGGTGGGAAAAAATTAGCAAGGCGATGTCCGTAAACCGGTGGAATGAAACCACCGCGTTAACGCGTCTTTTGCATTTATTACAAGACGGTCCAGGGCAACTGGCCGTAGATAGGTGGGAGCAGGATGACTGCGACACCTTAGATGAACTAGTTGAGGCTTTGGCCTGGCAGTTCAAGGGGTTAGATCCTCTATCCAAATGGGAAGTCTTTGAAAAGCGTTTCCAAAAGCCTTCCGACCCTGCGAATTCCATTTACTATGGCATGCTTCTAGAGTCGGAAGCAAAGAAGGCCGGACTAGGCTGTGGCATGTCACGGGACTTAATTGCCCGTAAAACTGTGGCCGTGTTCATTAACGGGCTAAGAGACCGTGAAGAGCGCGAAATTGTCATCAAAAAAATGGTCCCCTGGTAGACACACCATGGAGGATATATATCAAATGCTGCGAGACCACGCGGCCAAGGCGCGTCTCATTCCAGCTAGACGCGGAGTGGCAGGGATCACTATGACTCTGGCTGACTCCGATTATAGTCAGCACAATACCGGCATAAGCGCGTTTCACGGGCAAGGGGCGAAACCACATACGGATCGCCCACATAATCACCCCGAGAAAGGGGACTGGCGTGGCAAACGCCAGCAATCATATACGGGGAATCAGGGACGGTCCACTGGATCAGCTCCAAAAAACCCCAATTTTAATAGGCCTCGGCTGATAACATCCGAGACGGAGTGCTATCGGTGTCGAGGTTTTGGGCATATGGCATCTAAATGCCCTCATAGTAACACACGGTCCATTGAACAGGCTATGTTGGAAGGCGCCCGCGAAGGGCGCGACAATTCGTACCATAACGCGGCCGTTCTAGCCCGTTTACGGGCGGCCGACAGCAAAAAGATCGCGGCCATGCCCGCCCCATTGCCTTCACAGGCCGAATTTGCTGAGGATGGCCCATATTTAAATTAGTAACAGCTGCAACGCCGGGAGTGTTGACAGCTACCGTATCGTCGGGAAATCTTCCGAGTGCAACTGTCGAAAGTTGTGCTAACGCCCCTTTGCACCATCTCTCGACAGATTTGTGCTCTATCTTACCTTCCACTAACTCCGTATTAGATGTCCGCCAGGTTTTCTTGGCGGGTATGCGGTCGTTGTGCTCACTAAACGCGAGCGACAGCGAACCTGATAGGTGTATGGAATACATATTAAAGAAAACCGGTCTGGACTTACAAATCGTAGGGGAATGAGACCGGTTTGTGACTGATATTTTCCCACTCAACGGGAAAAGATGGTACATCCCCATCAACATTAGGGGCTCTGAGGGATTTTTCCTTATCGATACGGGCGCGGCCATGTCTGTGATAGGGAAACAATTCTTTGATGATCTCAATCTAAACACCCGTAATTTGGTATCGGATGTTAGACCATTGAGTGTAACGGGCCTGGTGATACCACAATTCGGTTGCACTAGCATACCCTTAGGTATTGCTAATCAGACCTTCCACTCATCGGTTCTAATAGTCGACATACCCGAGGACGGTATATTGGGGAGTGACTGGATGTCATTTTATGAAGCCAGCCTAACCCCACATAATGGACTCTTTGAGGTGTTACAACCCTATAATTTAGTCACACATTGTCAACTCAGGACAGACTGCGGTCTGGCATATCTGGCTGAGGACGTGACAATGGCCGCGTATCAAACGGTAGCGGCCTTAATTGCCACTAGGCGGATGGACGGGGAAGGGCAGTGTCTAATCGAGCCCGACCCGGAAATACTCGATCCCTTAGGGATCATGGCGGCACCGTCCTTGATCAGTAGATCCAAGGGTGCGGCCCTACCTATCTGTAATACTACGGATGATGTGGTCCATTTGTTGCGGGGCCAACTCATTGGTAACGCCACGGAGGCTAGATCACATGGAGCTATCGACAGCCCAACGGCTGCCCTAGTATTTGACCTCTTAAAAAGAGAACGTGGAGTGGAGGGGTTCGGCGGATCCCCGGAACCCGTAGTTACAGTAGATAGGAAGGGGTATGACGGGC
>CM059201.1:7925642-8021265 GCA_030323885.1 Branchipolynoe longqiensis
TGGCTTTATAAAGCTCACCAAGAGTTGTTGTGACGCACGTAAATCCCTTGTCTTGGATATATACGCCCTTATGGCCGAAACAACACACAATTTCCGATCATTCGGAAAACAGTCTAAGTGAACCGTAGATAAAGGGTCACCTAACGTGTTCGATTTGAGCAACCGTGCTAAATCAAACGTAGCTTGTTTCTTGTCTATTTCTAATCCTGTTAAGGATAACGCAACAATCGTCTGTCCTCTATGTCCGGTTACTAATAATAACCGAACCGCGACCTTAAAACCTAATTGTTTTATATCTAACCACGAGTTGTGAGGCCACGCCTGAAACAACTTAAATACTATAGAAACATCCCCAAACCGACTATACTTTGGCTTTGGAGGATTCCTTTGATAAATCGACCGAAGTAGATAACCAAGGACATAATGTTTTCCAACTGTCTCGCCATCAATTCTAGGTAGTATAATTGATAACGCACATCTTGCCGCATTGATCGACTCAAAGGATAATCCTTCATCCTCTAGAGAGCGAAGAAAACGAGCTACTTGTGAAATCGTTGGATTTGTTGGCTTGACCTTCATTAACAAACAATGTACACCCCATTTCTTTAAATAAGTTGTGTACATTTTAACAGTTCCTGGCCTCCAGGCATCAGATACAATCCTGTTCTCAGTTATTTTGTCCAAACCCAATTGCCTCAACTGGTTCCTTAGAAAAGGAATGCCAATAGGGGCGTCGTTGACACGTCGCCGTGAACCTGCAGCGGTCCGTGGTGCGTCAGATTCCCGAGTTTTCTTGGGAATCGTATATGTTCTTTTGCCAGTTGTAAAGCTACTGGCAGCCAAGGTTGCGTGTCCCAATCAGGCACGACCAGTATTGCATGTGTCCTTTCCAAGCCGATTTTTCTCACCACTCGGCTGATAATGCTAAACGGTGGGAAAATATAAAAGTAATTATTTTCCCAGATAAACGCAAATGCGTCCACTTTCCAAGCATCCGGTTCCGGATGCCAAGAAACATAACAGGGTAACTTGTTATTATTTCGTGATGCAAACAAGTCAACTTCAGGTGTACCCCACCCCATTTGTCACAAACAAAGTTAAACAAATGTGTCGAGAGAGACCATTCTAAATGGTCATGGAATTTCCTACTTTTATGGTCTGCAAGTGTATTTTGTGACCCTGGAATATGCGCTACCGTCAGCCAGACTTGTTGAGCCTGTGCCCAGTTCCAAATCAGTTTTAGACAACTGATTGCAAGACTTTGATTTAGTTCCACCCATGTTACGAATGTATGCCATGGCAGTAGTATTATCAGTTAGTATTCTAACTTGTGATTTATTTACCTTTACTAAGCTACATAAACCTAGATAAATAGCACGTAACTCTAGTGCATTAATATGGTCTGATCTTTCATCATCAAGCCATCTACCTCCAGTTGTGACCCCATCTCTATGAGCTCCCCAACCTTCTAACGAAGCATCAGTAGTAATTACTATGTTAGGTTCCGCCATGCGGATTGGATTTGGTGAACTTGTTATATGTCTCATCCACCACCCAATATCCTGTAGTCCTTCTTGCGAAATAACCATATTCCGCTCAAAATTCCCTTTAGTTCGTGTTAACGCTAAATTCTTATCTATCTCTAGAGATTTAATATGAGCCTTCCCGTATAGAATAGCGGGTGCATACGATATCATTATCCCAATAAGGACTGCAACCTGTCTAATTTTAGGTTTTGTTAACCTAATCAGCTGAGTCGCTGTAGTCATAAACTTAACGAGTTTTTGTTCTGTTATTGACACTGTAAGAGACTGTGTATCCAGAATAAACCCTAAACACTTAAGTTGTTTTGTTGGTTTAAACACTGACTTTTGTGGATGTACATAAAACCCCAATTTAGTGAGTAATGCACATAAATCCCTAACTGCATTCTCACAACCAATTTGTGTAGATGCTATAATAAAGGAATCATCTATATATGGAACATTATGTGACCTTTCCTCGCCATTACCGAGAAAACAGGTTTAAGCAGTTTAGTGAATAAACGAGGAGCACAAGCTAAGCCATTAGGCATGCAGGTAAACTCATAGAGTTGGTTATTCCAAAGAAACCGGAGAAATTTCCGATATTGTTTCATTATGGGAAGCGTGTAATAAGCATCCTGTAAATCAACACTAGCCATCCACGCATCTAGTGTAATAATCCACGCATCTAGTGTAACCAGATCTCGTGCTGTATCTAGCGAGAACATTTTAAAATGTCGATATTCAACCATTTTATTAAAGATTGTTAAATCCAGGATCATTCGAACTTCGCCATTAGGCTTTGGTCTCGAAAAGATGTTTGAAATAAACTCCCCTGAACAGTGTCTCACTTTTTGTATAATTCCTTTGTCAAAGAATTGTTGTACCTGTTTAATTAGTGCCTCTCGTTCACCCGGTTCAATAATATATGGAAAAGGTACTATGCCTTGTACGGGAGTTTGTGTTAATGGAATGTGAACACCTCTAACTATTTGTAAAATTTCTTGGTCACTAGTAATTTCGTGCCACTCAGAAATATGATTCTTAATATTACCAGCCACAAAGTTGCTTACAGTTTGTGTGTTTTTCGAGGCTGCAAGGACTTGCAAAGTCTGTGTTTGCACCTCTACTTGGACCCTCCCCTGGGGAAGGGTCTCGATGAGCTGAACCCTCGACCTAATGGCCATATGGTGTTGTCGGTGTAGCCTGGGCGCGCACCCCGGCCCCGAAAGACTTGACCCAAGTTTGAACCCGCTCTGGTTCCTCTGGTGAACCGTCTTGGACGAAAATCCCCTCGTGACTTTTTTAAAACGAGGAGGTTCCTGCCTCTTACCATCCATGTTTCTGCCACTCTTGGCTGCAGTTTCTACCTCTTTAAAGAGGTATTGTAGTTGACCACCAAACATTTTGGTGTTATCCAAAGGTTTACCTTTAATGGGCTCTGGCGCAAGAAAGAGCGTAAACTCCTTCCTATCATTATCCGTAACCTTTTTAGAGCGAGCTACTTCCTTGCCCGCATCTGTGCAAACCGACTTGAAGACATTCTCATATCTCCGATACGACAAGTAATTTCCTGCCGCTGCTAACATCGCAATGGCCTTATCCATAGTTTTAGCCAAAGATGTAAACTTATTTTCACTTTGCATTCTGTTTGCCACAGGGATAATAGCCGTTAGGGTACCAAGCACAGCTTTATGCACAGTGTGCAACACACCCTCAAACTTCTTACGATCGTCCGTCATGTTGACATCCCGATCCATCTCTTTAATAACAGAATTAGGAACACCTTTAATACCTGTTAACTCCTCTCCTAACTTGGAGATAACCTCCACCGGTTTAAACGTGCGGAAATGACCATTCACAGTCTCACGCATAAGCGTAGTAGTTTTAACTCGCTTAGCCTTTGGCTTCTCCACCTTCTTAGCCACTTTAGTACCAATGTCAGCAAAGACACCTTCATATACCGTGTCCGAATCCGATTCCGTAGAAGTGGAATCTTTGGACGAATCAGAAGAAGAAGAATAAACCCTTTTCTTCTTCTTCCTCTTGGACTTGATCTTTCGCTTTTTGCGAAACCCAGTCTTGCTACGCTCCCTGGTGAATTCATCACCAGAAGAAACCACATGTTTCTTCTTCTTCCTCCGTTTAGGAGAAGGAGAAGGAGCCCTCAGCTCCAACACCGAGTCAGTGTCCGAATCATCCTCAAACTCTGCTTCTTCTTGAACACTCGGTCTAAGCCGTTTCAACGACTGCGGCGGTTTCAAAGCCATAATATGACTTTCCATCAACGCAAAGCGAGCCTCCCAATTGGAGGTTGCTGCCACATCAGGGTCCTCATCCAACTCGGAGAGTATATGCTGCCCGGGCTGTGCCGCAGGCACTGCCGACAACACAGGTGAAGAGTCGTAGTCCTCGTCCACCCCACTCGGGACACGCCCCTCGGCTGCCGGTGCACCGCGCTTACTCCGCTTCGTGGCCATCGAGAACTGTAAACAAAGAATTTTTGTCAGTCTCGGTATATATGTATGTCACAATTCAGTTATTTCGAACTTCATTGTACATCTAGTGGTGTTAGAGAACGTGTTTATACCGTTATAACACAGGCGTAATAAGCTAAATTTGTGCGTGGATTGTGGGCCAAGCCCAAATCTATACGCGGGGTCGGGACCAGTGTATCGGCCCGCCCATCCCTCTGTTCCGCACACTTCTCCCACATGTGACTACTACGTCAACAAGTTGGAGAAAATGCTACGAAACTCGAAGAAACGCCTGAAAAAGTTTGTCTAGGGGAGTCTATAAAAGAAACCCAGGAGCATCTCCATACATAACTCTCTATTAGAGTACGAGAGAATTTCCATTTGAGATAGGATGAAACCCGCATCTCTACCCAAAGTCACACGGTGACAGGGGTGTTGACAGAACCGCTAATGACCGGTTTGGTTCCTTCGAGAAGGACTCTAGAGCGTTCTATCCTTGGTTTTTTATATAACCATATAACTCGTCCAAAATGGACCAACGAAAGTCTAAACTTTCCATAATGATACTCTAATGCATCATAATTAAGCTAACCACAGTTTTTATTCTACTTACTGCGTTTTAGCGTGTTTGTAGATTAAATTTGTCCAGTCCTCCACAACAACACGTTATCCACTCGTGCGTTGTGTATGCTAATTGCTGGTACCTCACGTGCTTCCTTCTCCCTAGCCTGAAGCTAGCTAGAGGCTGTTTACCGAGGTAAAATTGACCATTTCCTTGGAATGCTTTGAATCAAAATTGTCTCTCACGGGAAAGAAGAGTCACACTCTGTGATTAAGTACCCATGTGCAAATCCTGTGAAATGTAGAAATTCAAGGACATTTAGATATCCAAGGACATTTCTTGACACCGTCGTTCAGCTGGCCTCCCCTCCGTATGCATTGACCCTCAGAGCTCCATGACCCAGTTTCTCATGCAATTAACTCGATACCAATTGCCTCAGCTTACAGAACATAACAGAACCCAATTTAATGCACATCGTTTCTTAGCTCTGGCTAAAGTCTCAAATTTCAGTTTTAGGGCAAACAAATATGGAGACTAATTTAAATTTCCACTCCATCAATTCGAGGGTTCATCTTAATCTCCCTGGATGCAAACTATTTGTAGACGTAAGCTGATAAGGGAAATCCATCCACAGGTGAGATATCAGGAGAGCTTGGTTCTTAATTGTTTTTAAAATGCAAAGTCGCGACAGTACATCTTTCTTAATCAGTCATATTAAAGACTTCACCATCACAAGAGTCCTGGTATGACGTTAGATGTTGCCAGGACGTAAAACTACAACAACCAACCAACCGTCAGAAGACAACCCATGCTGTGAACAACGATGTGCTCAAAGCACGTAACCAATGATTTATCGATCAACCGTGACCGAGAGAAAAAGCGCCCAACATAAGGTCATCGATAAGCGGAGCATGGCTGACCATAACCAGGCCAACAAGCCACTTCCGGTCTGTGCGAGTAATAGCGTCACTGGTCATGGTTGTGTGCCCATTAATTACGTAATATCGGACCTCTTCTTTTATGGCCGACAAAAGGCGTTATCTTAATTAATCGGGACATGCAGTGCACCCAGGGCACTGGGTGCCGATCTAGTCTCAAAAGGTGCATGCCTGGTTTCCTACAGCCACCTGCCAGCCAACGCACCCATTTGTGATAGGCACCATGACAGGATATCTTACTCAGCCACCTTATCATAACACATAGCCAGCCACCCATTATGCCCAATGCAAAACGCGTATATTTTATATATAATTTCATCCCATTTTTTGACTCGGCAGAGCATTGATCCCACAATCCCCCGCAGAGACTCTACCCGCTAGTCCAGCTGATTGCCCGTACATTAAGTTGGAGGTTACTGACCTATTATGCAATCCCACAGTGCATTGCTAGTTTCAGTTTTGTGACGATGTTACACTATAGGTATGTTACAATGGAGAAGGCGCAATGGACAATATTTCAGGATTTAACGCTGTACAGTAATGGGTAGTTTCATAAGCACTGGTGGCGTCAACAGTGCATGTATCGGTGTCCGAGATGACTGATTGATTGATTGATTGGTGGTTGCCGTGTCGGCAGCATAGGCCATATTCACGGCGAGAAATGTTTGTTTTTTGTTCAAACCATCGCTTTTACATGTAAAAGCAGACAATCAATTATGTGCCAATAGACACTCATTAAATTAGAAAGCTCACAATCATATATTTGTGGTCAAGGGAAACAAATTCCCATAGAAAAAGAAAAGTTTTATTAATAATTGATAGAATCTATTTAGTAAACTATATGAGGTGGTACAGTCCAGCTGCCCTCAAAAAGGCTAAAATGTTTTCCTGTTTTACCTTAGTAAAAAGGTCATGCATACTGTCTGCACCGTTTCTAGAATAGGGTGATTCGTTTTCAGTCCAGCAACAGCCAGGAGGCAAGAGAACGAATCACTGTATATAACATAGTTAGTGTGGTTGGATACCTAATCCATGACAATAGCAGCCATGGATTAGAGGAATGTAGCATATTTTGCATAAACCCTGAACAAGTCTGTGAACACCCGACAACATACATGTGACACCACACCCACATCACTGCTTGCACATGCTCACACAGCTAGTTGTCTGGCAGCAGGAGGCCAGTCTTCCTAGCAACAGGAGGAACGGAGGACAACAAGTGCCAAATTTGGGATTTTAATTTTAATTTTTTTTAAATTGGACATGTCGGCCATTAGTAGGAACTAGGAGAGCCGAGACCGAACTCTTGGGAGACAGCAATTACTGAAACCGACCTGAAATTCTCATCAAGCTTGAATGTTTAACAGCAATTTCTTTGTGTTGTCCCCCCCCTCTTAAAGCTGCATAGTCCAATGAAGAATCAAATTTTCAAAATCAAAACAATTATCTAGATTTGATTCTACATATCAAACTTGGATAATGATGCACTTATTAAGTATTTGTTGCCACATAGAAGGGAACACTGAGTCGATTTGATAGAACCTGTTACTGCAGAAGCCTATGGTATCAGAGTTTTGGCGTGCTTGCCAAAATTATTTTCCCATGTTTGAATTTCAAATATCTCAAAAGGTAGCCATCTCAATTAAAAGTTACTTCAAACTAAAGTAAGGTAGATTATAATGATCAATTTAATATACTTATATCAGATAAATGTCAGAAACTCAAAACCATCGGACTATGCAACTTTAACACAAATTAACTCAATGGGTGGCTGAAGTTTTAAACTTTTGAATGCCGCCTTTGTTTCTCGCCGATAATCTGATTAATTGCATCTCTGCATACACATACTCAGTTCTGATATGACTTTAGATGTTGCCAGGACGTACAACTCCAAAAACCAACCAATGTACACACATATAGTAGTCCATGTGAGTTTGTGGGAGGATATCTCATTGTATTTAGACATTCCAGAAAGAAGCTCCCTTCGGGTAATTGAGCTAGAGCTAATTGAGCTAGAGCTAATTGAGCTAGAGCTAATTGAGCTAGAGCTAATTGCCTCAGAAACAAACCGCGGGAACTAGTTGATCACCACTTGCCACTGTTGTCTTTTGTAGGAGTAGTTTTAGTCGGCAGTCTCGATAACAAAAACTGAGCATTTCAAACCAATATCATTATGACATTTTGTTAACTGAACAAAGTCAGGAAGGGGTGGGGGGGGGGGGGGGTCTATATTACATGCGAATCACGATGGCTGGGAAGTAATGGTCACTTAATTATTCATCATATTAACTGTAAACACAATTAAGCCTCGATCACTCATTAAATATGCAGTGATTAAGGAAGACATTAAACATGCGGTGGTTTTTTTGTGTCGTCTGACCGAACCTGTTAACACCATCAAGACGCAGACAGAACAAGAATTAGAACTGGAAGAACAAGAACAACAAGAAGAACAACAACAGGAAGAAAGTCATTATTCAAACAAAGTGAAAGCACGACGTACACACCACACCGACTTGTGTAGGACTAGTACAGTAGTCCTGACATGAACCTCACCACCACGCGATGGTGGCATGGACTATGCCGCCCACTGTTGCAGTTCTACTGCGACAGGTGGTGGCAGGCTAGCCGGTAGTCGGGTCCCTGGGTGGACTTTCCCTACTGTGTCCGGCTAGCGCCCCCTCGCTTTGAGAGGTTACCTGCAACCTGACTGATCAGGAGGCGGGTCACTTGGTTCTGTGACACCGTGGTCCGCAGAGATACTGCAATAAATATGGAAGCATACGTTTCTTTTTGTCATCGTCATTTTCACACGGCGTTCAAGAAGACCGACCAGGGGGAAGCGACCAAACGTGGCCGATCACACAAGTAAACAATGACAGCTCAGCGCGTCTGCAGTGCAATAAGTTATTGCGCATATATTAGTGCGATACCGAGGCACCTTCTACACGGTTAACGATACTAGTGCCATAGGAAGTCAGTAAATTATAGTTCTATAGCTCTGACATAAAGGTGGGCACGGGGTGTAGGGAATGGCTGCAGACGGAGCGTGTTAGTAAAGGAGAGTGAACTATCAATGAGATGTGGATGACACTTTCTTACCACAATGTCTAAATCAAGAATCTGTTCAGCACCGGAGTTAGAGGAACTCACCTGAAAAAAACAAGCCATAGCACATTTGTAAAAGTAATATATCAATTCTTACTCCGAACTATACACAATGAACGGTAATTGGTCTGAGTACTTTAATATATCTCTGGCAAGATAAAGGCCTTGCCCACCCCCACCCCCTTTTACAAAGCTTAAATTTGTTGAGAAGTGGCGGGTTCCCTGCCGAGTCGGTGGTCATATAGTCGGCCCCAGGTGGCGCCACAAGTGCTGACGGCTCGGAGCAAATGCAATGTTGACTCGGACAGGTTCAATATGTACAATAATAATATTAATGATTAAACAAGTCGGTGGGGAAACCATTGTAGGTCTTTTACACATATACAGTGCAATATATATTGTGTCTAGGGTGCATTGTTTCTAGATATGCAGGTATTGCAATACCTCAGGGAGTTTGACGCCCCTGCCCTGCAGAGTTGTAAACCACTACTTTGTGGTACAGGTTCTTGACAGAACCGAAGGCTAAGGGAGCAAACCCTAAACAGAAAACCATGTTACTGTGGCAGCATTAAGGGTGGTTGATGTATGGAACTCCCAACATCTCCCGACCAGCCACTGCAGGGACAAATAGTTTTGCGCCTGTCTTGACATGTTCTTGCCAGTGTGAAACCTCTATTTGCTCCCCGAGAGAGTGCCACTGGTAACTTGCAAAAGCCAGCAGCACTTCAACACTTTTGCAGGCAGCTTTCATGAAATGTAAATGGAGAGCGGCAGTCAAGTAATGAACGCAGTCTTTGTCGCATCACGACCGACAGCATGATGATGATGATGAGGGTGCAGTGAGCAGTTCTCTCACGCTCTTGCTCACTTTCTCTCTCTCTCATGTGCTCTCTCACTCTCACACTTCACTCCTTTGATTTAAGGATACAGCCGCTTCAATAAAGACAGACTTTCAAAGTCATTTTGAACTTGACCCAACTATCTGGCCCCAAGTGCAATCTGTTTTGTGAAATGTTCCTATAAGCCTTGCCCCATATAAGTAGACAGGTCTGGGATCTGAGAAGACTGAGAAGACTATACAATCTAGTTGTTAATGTCTAGACATAAACAACTAGATTGTCTATGTCTAGACCATTAACTATGGTCTAGACATAAAACAAAACGTTGTTTTGTTTTATGTCATCCTGACATAAAACAAAACATCATTGTTTTATGACCCCCCCCCCCCCCACTATTCTACAACATAAGAAAATGTTCCTTCATGGGCACATGTAAGGAGCATTTCTACCAGGGGGATACATATTTCCCACTTTAGGCCACCCAATATGACATATTATTGATGGCGCCCAGTCAGCCGGTTAGCATACAGCGACAAGTCTGATTATCAGTACCGGCGCGGTGGCCGAATCGGTAGAGCGCGGGCCTCTCAGTCCCATACGTGAGTTCGGCTCCCGGTCGAGTCAAACCAATGACTTATCAAAATTGATACTTGTCGCTTCCTAGCCTGGCACTCGGCATTAATAGGATATGGCTAGGGCTGGTTAGCTCAATGTCAGGATAATGTGACTGAATGGGATATTGGCTCACGGTGCTGGTGGCCTGGTCTGCCAGGGGGGGCAGCACTATAAAGTCACCATGAGAGCGCATGGTCACAAGTCGGTACACATCCTTATATGACTTTAGATGTTGCAAGGATGTAAAACTCCCAACTCCCAACCAACTGAATATCAGTCAGGCACAGCTCACAGGACTGGACACAACGTGCATTTATAAAAATGGAGCAGGGCCTATCGGATGAAGTTATGATTAAACGAGGAGTTGTCTATTTAACCTGTACACAGAGATGATTTTCAGACACATTGAAGATTGCAATGGAGTGACAATAGGTGGCATGAACGTCAACAATCTTAGATATGCCGATGACAGTGTGATACTAGCAGACAGTGAGAAAAACCTACAAGATATAGTGAATAGATTGAATACTATTCAACATGAAGATGAATGCCAGGAAGACCAAAACAATGGTTATAAGTAAAAAGACATAAACCAAATATCAATATAACCATAGATGGCACAAACATAGAACAAGTATCCGAATTCATATATCTCAGACAAAAGATTACAAATGATGGGAGATGTGAGGAAGGAATTTAAAAAACGGTAACAATAGCCCTAACAACATTCTCCAAACTGTATATGAGTGTTAACATCAAGTAAGATATTAATACAAACAAGGAAGCGTATTCTTCAGTGTTATGTGTGGTCTACTCTAATGTATGGGGCTGAGACATGGACAATCTCTAAGAAAATGTACAAACGTTTAGCAGCATTTGAGATGTGGACTTATCGAAGGATGATGAAAATATCATGGACAAAGAAGATCACCAACAAAGAAGTTCTCAGAAAAATTAAAAATAAGAAAAGCTTGTTTGCCACTATACAGACAAAGAAACTTATTTATTTTGGCCACATCATTCGTCAGAGTTCAATATACCGTACATTGTTGGAAGGGAAGGTGAATGGCAGCAGAGGGAGAGGGAGACCAAGAACATCATGGTTTACAAATATTTCACAGTGCACAGGCTTGAATTATTCACAGTCTATCAGAACAGCACACCATCGGGACAAGTGGAGAACCATTGTATCCAACCTCCGACTAGAGGACGGAACTATTGATTGATTGATTGATTGACAGCTCACAGGGCCGGGTGTGTCGGGGTCCATAACCACGTCTGTGCCTCTAGTCTGCCCCCCCTCCCCCCCCTCCTCCACTCAGGGCGCCCTCGGTCACCTATAGACGATATTACCCCGCGCGGTAAATACCTTTATTGCCCGCAAGAGGGCGTCAAACGCACCGTGAATTGTCAACACTACGCGGCCTTGAGATCGGATTAAAACTTTTTTAAAGTTCAAGTGCAATTCAATTATGTCCCATGTGGATTATTACTGTTATTGAGTTTGTCACAGTTTGGAATTCTCTCGCCAACTTCTCGCAAACATTGTGATCTCGTCTCAGATGATTGCATTAAACAAGTTTGTGCCAAATTCAGAAATCTGATTCAAAAGTGGGTAAAACGGTAGAAATTTGCACGCCGACAATACCCCTGTTGCGTGTCATGTAGTCTTATTTTAACGTCACTCGTATATATATCTACCATATATATATATACCATGTACACAAATAGAAACAGTTTTAACAGTAGTTGCACAACAACTGTTATGGTTACTTATTTCATACTAGCAGTAATACATATGGAAAGGTCAATGCATACTTTTCAGGTTGAAACTAAAATAGCCCTGTTACTTTTACAAACATGTTTGTATCATTTAATCTTGGCTATCGTCTTAATGCATAATTAGTATGTAATTATGCATTAAGACGATAGCCAAGATTAAATGATACAAACATGTTTGTATCTAGAAACATTTGTGATTGGTCTAGACACATTTTTTGTACTATATAATTTTTTATACGAGTCTTACCTGGATATACACGAAGGATCACCTAGGCGATAGAGTGCGCATAATTATACTTCAATAGCTTCCCAAATAGAATGCAAAGTGACTTTATCCGCTATTTATATTAGCATAATACATCAGTCAGCACATCATAATAACAATAATAATAATAATAATAATAACAACAATAATTATACTAGCGGCACTGTGAGAGTATCAGTGTGTATGTAGTGAGGGGTTGGCGCAGCAACAACCCAACAGTTGGGTCTGGAATGGGCGAGTTTTGTGCCCGGTCCACGCGGGGCATCATTAGTTTACCTTGCACAACGTCGAAAAGAAGCTCGCAGAACGGCGCCATCTTGAGACTAAGACGGATCGGGACGGGCGGACGCTGCAATTTTAAGGAGATCAGAATGCGCTTCAAATCGTTTCCCATTCAGAAGTTTGTGTTAATTAGAAGTTAGAACACATTTCCGGCGTCGCCGCCTAGTCGAGCCGTAAACTACACATAACTAGAACCGTAAATCTACAGTGTACCCTCATTAAGACGTACTAATAGGGGGAGGGTGTCCGTTTTAGTTGATTGTCCAAGTTAACCAATGACAGGGGTTAATATTGTATATAGAAAATTGGAAAATTCCTCCAGTGTGTGCGGCGTGAGGGGGGGGGGGGCACCCGTATGCAATACCCCGACAGCTGGTGGGGGGGGGGGCACTCCAAGACGGCAATTATACGTGTATAATGCGTTATACATCACATATATACATTGTACACTGAACGTGACTGAGTAACACAATTACAGAAGACACAGAAAACATAACTTATATAAAACATACGTGTATAATGCGTTATACATATACATTGTACACTGAACGTGATCCATTAACACAATTACAGAAGACACGGAAAACGTAACTTATATAAAACATACGTGTATAATGCGTTATACATATACATTGTACACTGAACGTGATCCATTAACACAATTACAGAAGACACGGAAAACATAACTTATATAAAACATACGTGTAAAGCATGTGAATATGTATTTTAGTTATACTAGACTTACTTGTAAGTTGTGATATTACTCAGATTCTTACGAATCTACGAATACGAAGGTATATATATATATATAATAAAATTAGTTAACATTACAGAAGGTAAACATAATTAGAATTAACACAGATTTTGTCCGGTTTATCCTGCATCCGGGTTAGTGGAGTTTTAACGAGAGTGTTCTGTATACTATTTCAAAGTTCGGAAGAAGAGAGTGAGAGACTTAGCTTTAACTTCCACTAAGCTGTGACGTAGCTCTCCACCACAGCAGGGAGGCACCATCATGTTGGTTGGCTTACTAAATGAGTGTCACATTTAGTCGGTGACTAGTGGGTAAGAAGGCGCTGAGAATGGATGCCGTTTGTGCGAGTCTGGTTTTACTTGGCTGAAACCGGTCGGCAGTAATAGCGGGTCGCGGACACCATTAATAGTGGGATGTGTAGGGCGGGGGGAATTCAAGACGAGGCTATTGTTGTATGAGCGGCTGAAACTGGTCGGCAGTAATGGCGGGTCGGGGACACTGTTAATAGTGGGCTGCGCAGGGGGGATTCAAGACGAGGCTATTGTTGTATTAGCGGCTGAAACTGGTCGGCAGTAATGGCGGGTCGGGGACACCTTTATTAGTGGGTTGTGCAGGGGGGGGGGGGATTCAAGACGAGGCTATTGTTGTATGAGTGGCTGAAACTGGTCGGCAGTAATGGCGGGTCAGGGACACCATTAATAATAATGGGCTGGGCAGGGGGGGGGGGGGGGATTCAAGACGAGGCTATTGTTGTATGAGCAACACCACGCACCAGACTACAGCATCTAGACGTCAGCATGGTTCGCATTTACACACACCCTCCTACCCCCAAAAAGGGGGTGGCGAAAGAATTACGAAGATATGTGATAATTTAGCTGGGTTTCGTTTGGATAATATATGTATAGTATAAATATTATTTATACGAGTATTACTGATGTTGATCAGTGTCAAATGCACCGGATTCTTTTGGGATTTTCTTTTCCGGGAAAGGGCTTAAATTACTTGCCAGAGATTACAAGTACTCAACCCACTGCCTTATTGTTCTCTCCTTACTGTACTGTATGTAGTGTTGGCAGCATTCTCCCCCCCCCCCCCCATGTTTGTTGTTGCAACCAAAAGCACTAGCCTAGTAGTGAGGTGCCCGCTTTCGGCGTCATGGGTTCAATCCCCAGCCAGCAATAGCCTAGTGGTAGTAGATGTCAGTGTAGTTGTGTAAAATATTCCGATAATGATGCATTGGTGGGGGAATGCAAATGTACTATTTGTGAAACAGGTATACATGGCCAGGTGCATAGATGTGTTTATGTAGTTGCTGGTGGTACTTGATTGATTGGTAAATAGACATTGTGGTGCTAGTAAGATAGTGTGTAAGGGGCACTGAGAGCTCTACCCACTACCCCCTCACCCCTCTGCTAGTCATGGATCACCACACACTCAGCTCAAGGCAGGTGGTGGCCAGGGGAGCCACACCGCTTGGTGGTGGTGGGCAGATCACTGTAACCATGGGGACCGGGAATGCTTGTTTCTCATTGGTAGAGCTGGAAATGGTTGATTCTCATTGGGAGAATGGGGTCAGGTGATATACTATACTGGATCCATGTATCATATAAATAATAAACCTGAGTGCTTGGCTCGCTCTCTTCTTTCACTCTTTATACTCTTCCTTTCTCTTTTTGCCTGTATTGATTTCACAATAACCATGGTCGAGTCAATCCAATGACTTGAAAATTGGTGCTTGTCACTTCCTAGCCAGGCACTCGGCATTATTAGGACAGGGCAAGGACTGGTGTGCTCAGTGTCAGGATAATGTGACTGAGTGGGATACCAGGTCATGGTGCCGGCAGCCTGGTTTCCCAGTGAGACAGCACTATAAAGTCACCATGAGTGCGCACTGTCACAAGTCGGTACCCGTCCTGATATGACCTTAGATGTTGCTAGGACGTAAAACAACAAACAAACAAACAACAACAACTATAGCCTGCCTACACAACCACAGATTCGAGCCGTGGACTTTATAGTAGGATATCGTATCGTGGTAACGGTAGAATTGTATCTCAGTGGGACAGCACTATAAAGCCACGGGGAGTGCTATACGCTCACATATGTGCTGATACGATCTCAGATGTTGCTAGGACATAACATGGCAATCACCGACTCCCTGACTTGGTGTGCTCCAGGAGTATAATCAAAGCACAACCATACAAGCACTGTTCCCCTTACACACTCCCACCAGTCTAGTCCGGCAGTAGTACCACATGATCCACGTCTCGCCGTGTCTCGGCTTGTCTCGAGCCGTCACGTGACCCACATCCGGAATGGGGCTGCTTCACTAATAAATAGTCAATTCTGTACGCCGAATAATTTTTTCCAGACGCTGTTTTGTATCTAGGCATCTGAATCTAGATAATATGTGAGAATCATTTACACGCACCGTAGAACTGGTTTAGAACTGGTTTAGAACTGGTTTAGAACTGGTTTAGAACTGGTTTAGAACTGGTTAGTACCGGTTAGAACCTGTTAGAACCTGTTAGAACGTGAAACGCGGCCATGAAGATGGTCAGTAAAGTATTGGTGAGGTGAGAGGCGGGCAGTCTGGACGAAGCTGCTGAGGAGAGCCCAAGTCGGCCCCCCTCCCTCCCTCCCCCCCCCCCCCCACACACCACACACCCCCTCACACACCTCCCTGCTCAGCACGTTTCTGATGGCTTCAATTCGCCCTCTCCCTTTCCTATCCCCCCCTCCCACCTGCCCAATCCGCAATTTGCCTAAGCAAATTGTAATCTAATTACCCCGCCGCGTCGCATCCAATATGTGGGGGCTTACCGGGGGCGGACCGCACCCCTCCCGGTCAGACATGCGCCCGGCGGTCAACTCTAGTACCAACTAGCCTCCAGACAACTTGCGACCAAAGCCGCCAACAACAACCTGCACAGTGTCTGTGCAGTCGCCTCCATGTTTTGTTGTTGCTTTTCTTTCTCCTAACACGGCATGTCTGGTGAATATCCGTGTTGTTACGCGTTAACAAGCCTCCAGCGCGTGCAGCGTCAGCCTAGCGGAACCTTAGCTTTGGCTTAGCGTAGGACTCGCGTAATTACGCCCACCCTAACGTAGCTACATGTGACTCTGACATAATTGGTAACGTGAGTCGACGTCAGGCCCGCGGGTGAGCAGCATCAGTCTAATGACAGTCCAGCTTGCTCAGCTTAAGGACAGCAAGCGCTCAATGTGCTCGACATGGATGCCTTTATAATCTCGAAGGCAAAACGTTCACAGCACGTTCGCTTACGTCTGAAGAACGTTGGTTTGTTGTTGTTTGTTTGTTGTTTTACGTCCTAGGAACATCTAAGGTCATATCAGGACGGGTACCGACTTGTGACAGTGCGCACTCATATCAGGACAGGTACCGACTTGTGACAGTGCGCACTCATGGCGACTTTATAGTGCTGCCCCACTGGAAGATCAGGCCACCAGCACCATGACCTGATATCCCACTCAGTCACATTATCCTGACACTGAGCCAACCAGTCCTTGCCCTATCCTAATAATGCCGAGCGCCAGGCTAGGAAGCGACAAGTATCAATTTTTAAGTCAATGGTTTGACTCGACCAGGGTTCGAACCCACTGTAAAATATTCCAATAATAAGCATTGGTGGGTGAATGCAAATGTTCTATTGTGAAGCAGGTATACATGGCCAGGTGCATAAATGTGTTTATGTAGTTGCTGGTAGTGCTTGATTGATAGGTAAATAGACAGTGGTGCTGGCAGGACTGTGTGTAAGGGGCACTCAGAGCCCTACAGACTACCCCCTCCCCCCTCTGCTAGTCAGGATCACCACACACAAGCTCATGGCAGCTGGTGGCCAGGGGAGTCACACAGCTTGGTGGTGGTGGGCAGATCACTGGTAAGTAACCATGGGGACCAGGAATGCTGGGTCCCTATTGGTAGAGGTAGAAATCCTTGTTTCTCATTGGGAGAATGGGGTGGGGTGATAGTCTATAGTGAATCCATGTACCATATAAATAATGAACCAGAGGGCTTGACTCTCTCTCTTCTTTCACACTTTATACTCTTTCTTTCTCTTTGCCTGTATTGATTTCACTATAGCCTGCCTACACAACCACAGATTCGAGCAGTAGACTTTACACCACGACCCCACGGTCTACCAACATGGGAGACAGACACTCTCACTCAATCGGCCATCCCATCTGGTCCGAAGAACGTTGGTGCACATTACATACATTACACGCACACCAGGTGTTTGTCAACTACGTCGAATACGTCATGACACGTTAGACTTACATTAGACTAAGGTTAGACATACGTCAGACACATTAGACCTACGTCGAGATACGGTAACAGCACCTTGGCAGTGCGCAGGCTGCACGTTCCTCCCGGCTCTCCCTCAGTCTACCGTAAGTCGATGCAGCTCAACGTAGACCGACGTAGCTCTAACAAACGTCTAACGTATCTCAACATAAGCCTAACGTGAGCACAATGTAAGCCCAAGTAACCCAATCTAATGGCCTGTACGTCGAGCTACATTGAAAGTCTTGGGTATGTCCAAAACCTTGACGTGTGTCACCGTATCTCGACGTAGGTTTAACAAACGCATAGCGTATCTCGACGTAATGGCCAAATTTCACCTACGTCGGCTTACACTACCATGTTACATTGTAGTGTGACAGCCCCATTAATAACCCAACCCCCACCCCCCGCCCCGCCCCCGCCACTGGCGGTGAACGTGGATCACTTCCGGGGTAGGTGAACTAAGGGCAGGTCCCGGAACACAAATCCATACATGCCCACCTCACCTCATGCAAACACGGGCTACTCGGATTGGTCACACACCCGCCATGTTTCAATTACACTGCATCCCGGGTTTGCTGATTTGCTGATCTGCTATTGACGGGGTAACCCCGCCCACCGACATGTACACACAGCACGACACGCACATAGCCACTCACACACCAGGTAACGGCCAGCGGAAAGCAGGGAGGGACCAGTGCACCTTGTGTATGTGTAACCTGTACAGGGAGAGGGAGCGGGAGCCGGAGAGGGGAAGGAGAGGGGGAGGGAGGGAGAGGGGGAGGAGGGGGGGAGGGGGGGGAGGGGGGGGGGGGGGGGGAGGGGGGGGGGGGGGGGGAGAGGGGAGGGGGAGGGGAGAGGGGAGGGAGCGGAGAGGGAGGGGGAGAAGGAGAGGGGGAGGGAGAGGGCGGGAGGGAGAAGGAGGGAGAGGGAGAGGGAGGAGGGAGAGGGAGAGGGGAGGGAGCGGGAGAAGGGGAGGGAGAGAGGGGAGGGGAGGGGGGAGGGATAGAGGGATAGCGCGATAGAGGGAGAGGGATAGATCGATAGAGGGAGAGAGGGAGAAGCAGAGGAGAAAGGGAGAAAGAGGGGGACAGGGAGAAAGAGGGGGACAGGGAGAAAGAGGGGGACAGGGAGAAAGAGGGGGACAGGGAGAAGGAGGGGGAGAGGGAGAAGGAGGGGGGGGAGAGGAGGGAGTGAAGAGAACGAAGAGGAAGGAAAGGGAGGGAATGGAAAGGAATGGAAAGGAAGGGAAGGGGCTGGAGTAGGCGGAAGGGGTGTAGGAAAGGAAGCAATAAAGTAAGGAAGAAAGGAAGGAAGCAATGAAGGAAGGAAGGAAGGGAGGAAGGGAGGGAGGGAGAGGGATGAATGGGGGAAGGAATGAAGGAATGAAGGAATGAAGGAAGGGAGGGAGAAAGGAAGGAAGGACTGAAGGAATGAAGGAAGGAAGGAAGGAAGGAAGGAAGGAAGGAAGGAAGGAAGGAAGGAAGGAAGCAAGGAAGGAAGCAAGGAAGCAAGCAAGCAAGCAATCGGTTTGACAAGTATCAATTTTGTAAGTCATTCGTTTGACTCGAATTCGCGATCTTCCGCACGGGAAGCCTGCGCTCTACCGATTCGGCCACCGCGTCCGGTCGCAAGCAAGCGGACAACAGTAACAACATCGCAAATGAACACGGTGCATGAACCTCCGTTTTCACCAAGTCCACACACATCCTAGACTGGATCTAACTGACCTGTAGAGACAGGCGGCGCCATTGAAAGGATAACCTTCACTCCTCCTGTCCTAACTCTGATACTAGTTTCTGTGCTCTGAATATTTGATGAAAATAGCGCCAATACGTGGAGAAGGGATAGATCTGCGCCTTCAACACACTAGTAAAAATAGCTGTCCTTTCTCTGCCTCATTGTATCGGAACGATTACTACCTCTCGCCATTGCTAATATCTTGACACGGTTGTACAAATATAATATAATATGTAGAAAATGAAAAGGTGTTGTGTATTATAGTCACACACAGCTGCCTACAATTGTGAAAGCTGCAAACTGTGCTGCCTGTCTCCAGTGACCGACCCTCTGGTCTGCGAACCCCTGCCACGTGCCAACAAATGTTCAATGCACAAACTACTTTTTTCTCGCTTGACTGCTTCTCCAATGGCGAGACTCCTGCTCTGGCAGTACAGTACTGACATGAATACGGGGTCAGTATAGTACTGACGTGGATGCGGGGTCAGTACAGTACTGACATGGATGCGGGGTCAGTACAGTACTGACATGAATGCGGCATCAGTAAAGTACTGACATGGATGTGGGGTCAGTACAGTACTGACATGGATGCGGGGTCAGTACAGTACTGACATGGATGCAGGGTCAGTACAGTACTGACATGGATGCAGGGTCAGTACAGTACTGACATGGATGTGGGGTCAGTACAGTACTGACATGGATGCGGGGTCAGTACATTACTGACATGGATGCAGGGTCAGTACAGTACTGACATGGATGCGGGGTCAGTACAGTACTGACATGAATGCGGCATCAGTACAGTACTGACATGGATGTGGGGTCAGTACAGTACTGACATGGATGCAGGGTCAGTGCAGTACTGACATGGATGCAGGGTCAGTACAGTACTGACATGGATGCGGGGTCAGTACAGTACTGACATGGATGCGGGGTCAGTACATTACTGACATGGATGCAGGGTCAGTACAGTACTGACATGGATGCATGGTCAGTACAGTACTGACATGAATTTGGTGTCAGTACAGTACTGACATGGATGTGGGGTCAGTACAGTACTGACATGGATGTGGGGTCAGTACAGTACTGACATGAATACGGAGTCAGTACAGTACTGACATGGATGTGGGGTCAGTACAGTACTGACCTGAATGTGGGGTCAGTACAGTACTGACATGAAATCAGGGACAGTACAGTACTGACATGAAATCGGGGACAGTACAGTACTGACATGAAATCAGGGATGTACAGTACTGACATGGATGCGGGCTTTTCCTTTTCAGCCAGGTCTAGCTATACATCGATAGATGCTCCTAACTACGTGAGACATGTATAGAAATGGGCTCCTCCCCCCCTCCCTCACCCTCCCCCCCCCCCTCCCCCCGCGCCCCCTACTCCAACAATACGGGAATGTGGAACCTTGGTCGAGTCAAACCAATGGCATATCAATTTATACTTGTCGCTTCCTAGACAGGCGCTCGGTATTATTACGACGAGACAAGGACTGGTTCGCTCTGAGTCAGGATAATGTGACTGGATGGAATGTCAGATTATGGTGTTGGTGGCCTGGTCTCCCAGTGGGGCAGCACTATAAAGTCGCCATGAGTGCGCACTGCCCTAAGTCAGTACCCATCCAGATACGACCTCAGATGTTGCCAGAACCTAAAACTCTCAACAACCAACCAACCAATCCGCATGTGGTAAAGCCATGACACGATGGCCGCCCGCTCTGGAACCAATAGCTGTCAAGCATAAGCCGAGATGAGGCCGTGATCTGGGCGAGATCTCGGCTAACACGGGACGAGATGACGCAGCCTGCTGCCCTCAGCTGCCCTCAGCTGCCCTCGGTAAGGGATATTCGTGTCGTACTGCACATCTCCCATATGAGCCATAGTGAGAAAAACACACAGACGTCAATAGCGGGTCGTAGATGGCACCCTGCTGAACGTCGTCACATACCCTCCACACCCGCCTCCCCACAGGCGTCCCCATGGCAACACTTTTAGTTTGCCGACTGTTGTTTCGCTAAGCGTATAGTTTATGGTATATTATTATATGGTCTTTGGTTTTTCGAGTTTTACGTCCTGGAAACAACTATGGTCATATCAGGGTGGGTACCGACTTGTGACAGTGCGCTCTTATGGTGACTTTATAGTGCTGCCCCACTGGGAGACCAGGCCAGCAGCACCATGACCTGATATTCCACTCAGTCACATTATCCTGACACTGAACCAACCATTCATTGCCCTATCTTAATAATGCCGAGCACCTGGCTAGGAAGAGACAAGTATAAATTGTTATGTCATTGGTTTGACTCGACCAGGATTAGAACCCATAGGTGCTGGGTGGTGGTGGTGGTGGTTGTAGTGGTGGTGGAGGTGGTTGTAGTGGTGGTAGTGGTGGTGGTGCTGGGTGGTGGTGGAGGTAGTGGTGGTGGTTGTAGTGGTGGTGGTGGTTGTAGTGGTGGTGGTGGTTGTAGTGGTGGTGGTTGTAGTGGTGATGGTTGTAGTGGTGGTGGAGGTGGTGGTTGTAGTGGTGGTTGTAGTGCTGTGTGGTGGTGGTTGTGGTTGTAGTGGTGGTGGTGGTAGTGGTGGTGGTGGTTGTAGTGGTGGTGGTTGTAGTGGTGGTGGAGGTTGTAGTGGTGGTGGTGGTTGTAGTGGTGGTGGTGGTGCTGGGTGGTGGTTGGTGGAGGTGGTGGTGGGTGGGTGGGGGGGTGGGGCGGGTCAAGGATAGACAAGATGCATGTCAGTGTGTTTATGTGTGTGTGTGTGTGTGTATGTGTATGTTTATGTGTGTGTGTTTATGTGTGTGTTTATGTGTGTATTGATTTGCGCCGAAGGATTCAAGTTCAGAAGTCAAGCCGTATATATATATTCCATTCGTTGTCTTAAATTGTCAAGTCGTCGTAATATACTGGGGGGGGGGGGTAATTTATATTACCTGAGAATTTAGTTAGTATTTGTATGAGTATATATCTTTTGTGATATCCATTCGACGAACACATGTGAAATTTGCTATTAAATATGCTTTCACTGTTTCAGTTGATTGTTGAAGCTTTACGATATTGTCATATCAGAACGCAATATGCATTTCGATACGCAGCAAAGGCAAGGGTGGAGAAACAAAGCACACTTTATTAAATGTAAAGTGGGGGGGGGGGGGGCAATGTACAATGTGGGGGCGAAGATAATGTACAAAGATAATAAAGTGCATGAGTCAGTGTCAAATGTCATGTGAGGGGAGGGGCCCCGAAGAGCCCTCCGCCCTAGAGGGTAAGAGAAGAGAGTTTGGGTGGGTGGGTGGAGAAAAATGTAGGGTAGTTCTTCTGGCAGGGCGTGGAGGCGGAGTGGAGAGGGAAGGCAGGGGAGCGGCTTATAAGGGAGAGAGAAAGGGGGGGAGGGGGAGGTTATGCAACCCTAACGGCCGGCGGCAGGGGGGAGGAGAGGGGGGGGGGTACTCCTCCTTCACTGCGAATCAAACGCAATGCAAGCATTACGACCAATTGGCCCAGAATGAACTGAAATCCCATTCTCCGCAACACTACTGCAACAACAGAAGTTCAACATGGCTACACTCCAATACACTGTATTGGACAAAGGGAACACAAACTGAAGTAAAGAAGTGAATTCTACTCAACAGACCCATGTCGGACATTTCTGTTGCACAATTGTCTATTTATTCCACCCTCGTGCCAAACCTACAAACATGGGTGCCGGAACCGGAAATGGCAGCGACAAGTAGGATCCGCCAACATGCGCAGACCATTCTAGAATATGCTGGTTTATTCACAGTGACTGGTCCCACTTGACTACTGTATTCTGAGGCGGTGTCAAGTTAGCGAGCATTAGTTCCCCTGAAACGCTTCGGTATAGTCGTTATCGCTGGGAATTACTTAAAAATTTATATTTGTCGCTTCCGAGCCAGGCACTCGGCATTATTAGGATAGGGCAAGGATTGGTTGGCTCAGTGTCAGGATAATGTGACTGAGAGGGACATCAGGTCATGGTGCCAGTGGGCTGGTCTCCCAGTGGAGCAGGACTATAAAGCACCATGAGTGTGCACTGTGACAAGTCAGTACCCGTCCTGATATGACGGTAGAAGCTTCTTGGACATAAAGAACACACAAACATTGACTCGGCTGAGAGACGCATATTCCAGTATGTGTCCACAACATTTAGAGAGACAATGCCTGCTGTGTCCCCCAATACCACATCTCCATCAAATGCACATCCAGGACACTCCATCAGTGCTTGTGCCCACGAGTCAAATTGCTGTATCACAGTGGCTATAAAACAATTACCGCCCAAAGGAAGAATGCGCCACAGATTAGACACAGTGTTGTAGTCTATAGGGAAGGGCGCAGGCAAACATTGAGACGGGAGGCATTCAAATTTAAAAGGAAAGCTTGTTTTATTTAACGATGGCTCTAGGGCACATTGATTTTTATCATCACCTATTGGGCATCAAATGTAGGGTCATTCTGACATATTTCTTTGGAGAAAACCCGGTGCTGCCAAATAGGCTACTTTTCCGATAAGTAGTAAGGAGGCATATATGCACTTTCCTACAGACTGGACAGCACGTATCAGTCTTTGAGGTTGTTTGTTGTTGTTTTTTGTCCTAGCAACATCTAAGGTAATATCAGGACGGGTACCGACTTATGACAGTGTGCACTCAGGGCGACTGTATAGTGCTGCCCCACTGGGAGACCAGGCCAGCAGCACCATGACCTGATATTCCACTCAGTCACATTAACCCTGAGACTGAGCCAACCAGTCCTTGCCCTAACCTAATAATGCCGAGTGCCTGGCTAGGAAGCGACAAGTATACAATTTTTAAGTCATTGGTTTGATCGACCAGGGTTCGAACCCACAAACCCATGGGTTCGGATCCACCAATCTCCCAAAATAGGAGACGGATGCTCAACTCATTCGGCCATCCCGTCTGGTCCCACAGCCTTTGATGAACCAGTTGTGGACCATTGGTTGTCCAAATTATAAGTCATCTCTCACTGTTTCAATAGAGATCGGGGATTTACTAGCAGCAGTGTCCACAATTACTATCTTCAAACTGCACAGTTCTCAAATACCCACTTCTGCTCAGTAAGTTCTTTTATCAGCGAGCACCGAAGCACTGGTCTTCCAGCCATTTTACAATTCAGGATTACTTACACAAAAATGCATCTCCGTATGTGAGCAAACAATAGCTGTTGAATACATAATGTGCAGCATACAGCACAATGGATTTCTGATAATTACGTTACACAGCAATATGGCAACAGTCGTGTCATGTGACTCCATCAATATTAGTTGGATTGATGCGAGTTCTTTCATGGTATTGTAGTAGTGTGCACTGACCTCTCAGGCAAGTAACCACATAGACAGGTAGGCGTGGGTCGTGTGTTGATATCAGGGAGCCTAGGTGGTGTAATGGTTAGCACAATGGCCCGGAATGCAAAGATATGTGGGTTCGAGTCCCGCTCTAGGCACAATATTTCCCATTTTCATCACCCCCATGACACTGGTTGCCGTGACCAAGATCCTATACAAGCTATGCGCTGTATGGTTGTTGAACCTACCCTGTGTATGTATGTGTAAGTGCATTGCCTGTATATATGTAATTGTAAGCATTAAAAGACTTACAATTCCAGGGGGACGAGTGTAGTAGTGTGCACTGACCTCTCAGGCAAGTAACCACATACACAGGTAGGCGTGGGTAGTGTGTTGATATCAGGGAGCCTAGGTGGTGTAATGGTTAGCACACTGGCCCGGAATGCAAAGAGATGTGGGTTCGAGTCCCGCTCTAGGCGCAATATTTCCCATTTTCATCACCCCCATGACAGTATTTAGAATGCAAGGATAAGTTATCTTGTGTATTCATTTGGTAAAGTGGAGATACGGTTTAATGTAGGACATGGTCAACTGGAGTTAGACAAGGAGTATATAAATGCCAGTTTGATAGGAATATTCTAGTGTTGCCCCATTGTGAGTTTGTTAGTTGCAGTTTGCTGTTTTAGTGTCGATAGTCTATGTCAGCACGAGTCCTACTGTTGGGGTGGGGTTGTTAGTAACATTGAACCATGTGTGGCCAGCAAAGCAGTGGGACCAACCACAGTGCGTTTGGTTATCAAATATTATATTTGGACTGTCGCTGTCATTTACAGGTGGTTGACTAGAAATAAAGGAGGAACGACAAGTAAATGGGGAGAACTGAGGCCGAGGGTTTGGTTGCCAGACGCTTAAGGTTTGGTTGGTCCTTGGAGTTTTACATCCTGGGCAACATCTAAGGTCATATCAGGACGGGTTTAAGGTTTGGTGGTGCCATGGAACATCTTTTACTGTGACTGTGTAAGGGACTGCCCGATCAGATCAGATGTAGTCTTAGTGCGTATTTTATTTGTAGCTAGGAGAGCGCGTCTCTGATTATGGCTTGTAGGTGGTTCCACATCATGCTGGTTTTGTAAATTGGTGCTTTAGTTAGTTTGTTTGTGGAAGGTTTGGGTACTGTGTGTGTGTGTGTGTATATGTGTGTATGTGTGTGTATGTGTGTATGTATGTGTATGTGTGTATATATCTATGTGTGTACATGTGTGTATATATGTGTGTGTATGAGTGTAGGTGTGTATATATGTGTGTATATGTGTGTGTATGTATGTATATATGTGTGTATGTATGTATTTATGTATGTATGTATGTATGTATGTATGTATGTATGTGTGTATGTGTATGTATGTGTGTATATGTGTGTACATATGTGTGTGTACATGTGTGTATATGTATGTGTGTATGTATATATGTATGTGTATGTGTGTATATATGTGTGTATGTGTGTACATGTGTGTATATGTGTGTATCTGTATGTGTGTGTGTATGTATATGTGTATGTATGTGTGTATGTATGTGTGTTTGTATGTATGTATGTATGTATGTATGTATGTATGTGTGTATGTATGTGTATATATATGTGTGTGTGTGCGTGTGTGTTTGCCTGTGGGCAGGTCCTTTCCAGCTGCAGACATAGATTGCACTGCGATGGCAGTATCATTGCAGGACGATTTGATCTGTCCGTGATCGATCCTCACCAATTCCTACTGCAGGCATCCGAATGACAAACGTTGCAACCTGCATCACCATCCCACACCACCAGCAAAATGGTTCTCAGAATGCAATGCGTGCAAACAGCAATGGAAATCCACCCTGCTAGTGCTACATGGCTAATTATGATATAACGGCTTGGTGAATATACACGCCGCACAACATATCTGGATTGATAATTCCTACACTGTGCCCACAGTGATTCGATTGAAGATTAAACAGCCTATCATGGATAAGTCTGAATAGTCTGGTTTTCACCATTAGACAGTTGGTCGATGGAAAGCCCAAACCTACACTTTTACCAACCCAATGAATTTTTAACCTCCCACACCACATAGACATGGTATGAGAGAAACTGGCCTTTGATAACGCTGTAAGTTATACACAGCGGTGGAAATCCACTTTGGCAGAGGTGATGTCATGGTGTATTACAGCCATGATTTCCGGTTCCCATTGATGTCATTGAATAATGTGATGTAGTCAAGAGCCAGTGCTTCCATAATTCATCGTAATTCATTAACACAACAGAATGGCACAATGGTCACATCGTCCGCTTCCCATGCCCAAGGTGGTTCCACATATTGTTGCTGGGTATTGGTAGGATAGGGCACGGACTGACCGGTGTTGCAGTTTCCGCGGTATGCCCATTTGCGAGGGACACATCGCTTCTGTGCATGCGTCAAAATCGAACAGCATCGTCACTAACCTTATAAATTTAATATAATGTTTTTGGTAAATATGTTTTCTATGTGTGTACCAAGCGATTTGTTTCTAGGTGGTGTGGTTTTAGAGATATTTCACTTTTTCTGTATTTTCTGTATGAAGATTGCTCACGACCATTGACAATGCCTTGAGTTTGATGGTACGCACAGTGTAAAACAGTGCAAAACATTAGTTTTATTCAAAATTAATAGAAATCAAGAATCCTAACCGTATAAATTTGATATAATCTGTTTGTTGAATATGTTTTCTGTATGTGTGCCAAGCGGTTTGTTTCTAGGTGGTGTAATTTGAGAGATATTTGACTTTTTCTGTATGAAGATTTGCTCACGGCCATTGACAATGCATTTGAATGAATGTGTCCCTCGCAAACTGGCATACCGCGGAAACTGCAACACCGGCTCAATGTCAGGATAATATGAGTGAGTCACATATTTATTTCACAGTGTTAAGCTGTCACTAGTGGACACTGTCACAAGTCAACACCCATGTTAGAATGATCCGATGCAAAATGCACAATCACACATTTACGGATGATTAGTAATCATGTTGACAGCACCACCCAAAATGTGTAATATCTACAATTTTATGACACCGAGTATTCCATAACAAGCATATACATAATGTACTCTTCCAAACACAAACCGGCAAGAACAGATTTTAAACATGAGAACAGTTTTAATATTTGATGTTTAATTGAGAACACAATTAGCTTGAATTGGTTTTAAAGGATTCGCGATCAGCTAAGATACGATGTAGTGCTGGACATATGTAGACAGGATCGACCCAGGAACGACACTGAATGTTGAGTGTGACGGCTACACGCTCCACTGGGCCAGTTCTGAACACTTGTCGTATGGTGTACACACACCACTAGCTCTTCCACAAACCCCCACAAGCAACACGTCCCCTACGTCACCTATCGCATTCCTGTCATCTCAATAATAATGTAGTAGTCTGTACATGAGCC
Organism: Branchipolynoe longqiensis; assembly: GCA_030323885.1. Lineage (NCBI taxonomy): Eukaryota > Metazoa > Annelida > Polychaeta > Phyllodocida > Polynoidae > Branchipolynoe > Branchipolynoe longqiensis. The sequence continues at coordinate 7,953,615 of CM059201.1, forward strand.
CTACTACCACACGGTAGCGGCGGAGACTACGCCGCACACCTACACAGTTACACTGAACTGCGCTAGGTGGTGGCAGGCTAGCCACCGGGCAGACCCTGACTGGGCTGCCCTCTACTGCGTGTGGCTAGCTCACCCCCCCACCCCCACCCCACCTATAGAGTTGATGTGGGATCTGGCGAGTCAGTTGACTGTGGACGCCGCGGAGAGCAGATTGGTTCAATAAACCAAGTTGAAGCGTACTGATATTGGATCTTGGCGTTCTCCCGTGTGCGCGTGGCAGTGTGGGAGTCGGAGGGCCGTGGGCCATTACAATAACATAGACACATTAAAGTTGCACAGTCCCATGGTTTTGAGTTTCTGGCATCTTTTTCATTATTATTATTATTATTATTATTTTGTTATAAATATTTTATGTTATAGATAAGTATCGTATTATCTACCATGCTTTTAGTTAAAGTAACTTATTTTAAAGGGTTACCGTTAGAGATATTTGAAGTGAAAACATGCCAAATTAATATTGGAGTGCATGTCAAACATGCTGGACACCATAGGCTTCAGTAATAACAGGTTCTATTAAATTAACTTAATATTGCCGACGATGCAGCAAACAAATGCTTCCTAAGCTCAATATGTAGGATCAGATCCAGGTCTGCGCTTTGATTTCCTCAATGTGTTGCTTTCCTTGAACGATGATGTCACTAATGCACCCCCCCCCCCACCACCACCACCACCCCGCCCTGCCCCACCAACGCTTTCCCTCCTCACCCTCACCCACACCCACACCCACACTCCAATCTCACCACGTGTTTTTCACGGACTTAAAGCGGGATCGAGCCGAGGATTACGACGGCGAACATTTAAATGCAATTCTCCGGTTGGCTACCCGACAAAAAAATTAAAAGGTTCCGTGTCAACAAAAAACATGACTGTTTTCCTAATTGAAATTGAGATTTAAAATGATCGCTACCATCAAAGACAACATTTTAACCAAAAAAAGGTCAATAGATGGTTGGTGGTTGGAGTTTTACATCCTGGCCACATTGAAGGTCATATCAGGATGGGCAGCGACTTGTGACAGTGCACACTCATGGTGACTTTATAGTGCTGCCCCACCTGGAAATCAGGCCGCTGGCACCATGACCGGATATCCCACTCAGTCACATTATCCTGCCCTATCCTATTAACGCTGATCGCCAGGCTATGAAGCGACAAGTATAAATTTTGTAATTCATTGGTTTGACTCAAGCGGGAACCGAACTCCCGATCTCCCGCACGCGAGGCCCGCGCTCTACCGATTCCGCCACGGTGCCTGGTAATGTCAATAGAACAGGCGTTTATTGCCTGATATCGGCTCTAAAGGGGCTGTCACATTACGGCGTATGGCGGGAGCGTATTGAAAACCTACGTACGCCATCGGGTGCCACTTTCGGGTGTGTTTGAGCGTATGAGGAGCGTATGAAGAGCGTATGCGTAGCGTATGCGTAGCGTATGGGAGCGTATGGGAGCGTGCTGTGACATGTTTTGACATTTTGGGCCATACGCCCTCATAGGTCGTGTTTTTTTGAGCATGCACAAAAAAAATAGGACGGACGGATTTATGAAAGCGTATGGCGGCGTATGCATCATAGGCTTCACATACGCCGGGGTGTTGCGGCACTGGCGGCGTATGCGTAGCGTACGCGTAGCGTATGCGTAGCGTACGCGTAGCGTATGCGTAGCGTATGCGTAGCGTATGCGTAGCGTATGCGGCGTATGGCGACGTATATGACGTAAGCCGCTACGCCGCCATACGCTCCCGCCATACGCCGTAATGTGACAGGGCCTTTAGGCACCGAGGGCATTTGGAAGGCGTTCCAACTGAGGGATTCGAACCCCACGTCTGGGCGCGTTAAATGCATCGCACCTTATCTGTAGATGAGTAGAAGCTCAGAGTTCATTGCAACACATTACCGGCCAGAGCCAGATAAGAGGCAAAACTAGGGGGGGGGGGGTGCTATCAGACTGGCATCTGTGCAATATTGTGCGATATCACCACTGCCAGTGCGTTATCAAAACTCAACCACTTAATGACTATCATTACCAGGTTAGCTGAACGCTTTCAAACACGGTGTCTAGTTTGAATTCGTACATGTCGTCAGTCCATGATGGATAGAAGCCAGGAGAAAATCAGTATTAAACTTACACTTTATATCTGTTGTAAATATATTGCAGGAAGTGGAATATATATATATACATCTCCATATATACGTGACAGTGTGGTTGTTCTCTTGTGCTGCTGTAGATCTGTGTCATGTACATATCTTATTTCACTTTACTTTGTGTTAAATCTCCATATATATACGTGACAGTGTGGTTGTTTTCTTGTGTGGGTGTAGATTTGCGTCATGTACATATCTTATTTTACTTTACTTCGTGTTAAATCTCCATATATACGTGACACTGTGGTTGTTCTCTTGTGTGGCTGTAGATCTGCATCATGTACATATCTCATTTTACTTGACTTCTTGGTAAATCTCCATATATATATGCTCTAGCAACATGACCTGATATTCAGGTCATGTTGCTAGAGCATATATATATGGAACAACCACACTGTCATATGTGACAGTGTGGTTGTTCTCTTGTGCGGCTGTAGATGTGCATCATGTACATATCTTATTTGACTTTACTTCTTGTTAAATCTCTATATATATATATATATAGTACGTATAATTTATTATGCATGTATAAATAGGCGGAGTATTTATTAATATTATTATTCTATCATGTTCATTTGATATATATATTATTATCTTCCAATCGGTGCCTTGCCCGGATTTGCCCCCTTTTGCCTACTACTAGCGCCACCACCGGGCGCTTCTCGCACCAATCCGCCCAGGCAAGTCACTGCGCCTTTGGACATATGTTGGCCACCACCTTGTCATCCCTCCTCCGCACGCAGGGACATCGCACATTAATGTCCAGGAGATGTGGGCTGTCTATGCGGCCTGCCTCCGTTGGAGTGCTGGCTGGGCCGACAGCACCGTCATGATCGTGACTGATAGTGCTGTGGTTCGGGCAGCCCTGAACACAGGCAGGTCGCGATCTAAGGGCATTATGTTTTTCCTCCGCAAGCTATTTTGGCTTGCGGTGGAAAATAACTTCGTATTCGAATCAGTTTATATACCTAGCACCGTTAATGTTATCTGTGACGCTCTCAGTAGACTAGGTCAAAAGGACAGCGTTGCCAGGATTAGAGCAGCCGACGTCGCTTCTGCATTATGCTGTTGCCATATCTTTGATGCCCCTTTTCTTCTTTGCAGGGATATCAGCTCTAAAAGAGGAACAAATGGGATATCAGCGTCAATATTACGCAAAGAACTCGGCCATCGCGAGGCGGGTCCAGGTGCAGAAATACTTAACTTATGTTGAGTCGTTCAACTCATCCAGGGCCCCTATTCCATGTTCCTCCGAGCAGGTCGCCCTCTATGCCACTTGGCTCGCCCGCTCCCTTAAGTATCGGTCGATTCTGAACTACCTGAGCGGCTTGAGCTATTTCCTCAGGCAAAACGGCGAGCCGCCCATTGATTACAAGAGCTTCGTTTTGGCCGCTACTCTAAAGGGGATCCGTCGGGTCAAGGGTGATGCGCCTCGTCGGGCGATGCCTATTCTCCCGTACATGCTTCGGAGGATTTTCTCGCTCCTGACTGAGAATCCAGGCCATGTTGCATGGAGGGCGGCCATTCTATGCTCCTTCAGGGGTCTCCTGCGTAAGTCGCAAGTTACTATGTCAGACTCTACCCTTCGTAGGTCTGACTTTGTCTTCTATGACTGGGGGATGCTCTTGACCGTCCGACGTTCCAAGACCATCCAATTCTCGGAACGGGTGCTCGAGATCCCAATTGCCAGGTGCCCCGACACCGCGGTCTGCGCTGTGCATTGGACCGAGAGACACTTTGCGCAGATCCGGGCCGATCCATCGGAGCCCGCATTCCGGATCCCATGCTCGGACGGTCTATCCTGCCCCCTCTCTTACCGCGTTTACCAGGAGACCCTCAGGTTATTTGCCACTAGGGCTGGGCTTGACGCGTCCACCCTCTCTTCCCACTCCCTCAGACGGGGGGGCTGCACCTTTCTCGCTATGTGTGGGGCCACAATCGAGGAATTGAAGGCTAGAGGCGATTGGGCCTCCGAGACGGTTTACAGCTACTTGCAGACCCCCCTTGGTACTCGCATAGTGAACGATTTGAGGGTGGTCGCGGCCCTTTGCTCAGATGAGTCGCGTGTTGGGTTGGAGGGAGTCGCTTAGGCTTCTCCTTGGCCTATTATCTCGCTTGCCAGACGCTCAATAAAGTGTCCGACCCAACACGTGTCTCTATCTTCCTTCTTATACGTAGCCACACTTTATAGTACGTATAATTTATTATGCATGTATAAATAGGCGGAGTATTTATTAATATTATTATTCTATCATGTTCATTTGATATATATATTATTATCTTCCAATCGGTGCCTTGCCCGGATTGCCCCCTTTTGCCTACTACTAGCGCCACCACCGGGCGCTTCTCGCACCAATCCACCCAGGCAAGTCACTGCGCCTTTGGATTTCAAACTTTTACCGGTATGCCTATTATCTCGCTTGCCAGACGCTCAATAAAGTGTCCGACCCAACACGTGTCTCTATCTTCCTTCTTATATGTAGCCACACTTTATATATATATATATATATATATATATATATATATACATGTGACACTGTGGTTGTGCTCTTGTGTGGTTGTAGATGGCTGTAGATCTGCATCATGAACATATCTTATTTTACTTTACTTCTTGTTAAATCTCCATATATACGCGACAGCGTGGTTGTTCTCTTGTGCTGCTGTAGATCTGCATCATGTACATATCTTATTTTACTTTACTTCTTGTTAAATCTCCATATATACGTGACACTGTGGTTGTTTTCTTATGTGGCTGTAGATCTGCATCATGTACATATCTTATTTTACTTTACTTCTTGTTAAATCTCCATATATACGCGACAGCGTGGTTGTTCTCTTGTGCTGCTGTAGATCTGCATCATGTACATATCTTATTTTACTTTACTTCTTGCTAAATCTCCATATATATACGCGACAGCGTGGTTGTTCTCTTGAGCTGCTGTAGATCTGCATCATGTACATATCTTATTTTACTTTACTTCTTGTTAAATCTCCATATATACGTGACACTGTGGTTGTTTTCTTATGTGGCTGTAGATCTGCATCATGTACATATCTTATTTTACTTTACTTCTTGTAAAATCTCCATATATACGCGACACTGTGGTTGTTCTCTTGTGCTGCTGTAGATCTGCATCATGTACATATCTTATTTTACTTTACTTCTTGTTAATTCTCCATATATACGTGACACTGTGGTTGTTCTCTTGTGTGGCTGTAGATCTGCATTATGTACATATCTTATTTTACTTTACTTCTTGTTAAATCTCCATATATACGCGACACTGTGGTTGTTCTCTTGTGCTGCTGTAGATCTGCATCATGTACATATCGTATTTTACTTTACTTCTTGTTAATTCTCCATATATACGTGACAGCGTCTAAGCGTGCATTTGTTCCTTTATTTCTCTTGCTAAAGGTGCATCTATGTCCCCGAGTGTGAGTGATATCTAGTGCTGCGCAGTCTGCATCTTGGATCATTGCGTTGAACGAGGCGCAATATCTACACACTAACACTAGTAACAGCAGTAAATCTCCCTTAACAATGCCAATAGTCTAATCATGATCCATTATCGCATTAACTGCGTTATCTTCATATTTGTCTCAGAATCATAAAGCAGAGCATTGGTTTTTACCAGCTCGTTACTGAAATGTAAATTAATGCTCGAAGTATATCTTAATTAGCTCTAGCTTAAATGGGTTTTCTCCCATCATTTATATTGATCAATTTATCTATTAGAAATGATTCCTAGTTGGAAAACACATAGCCCCACATGTCATAATTAGCAGAAGGCCACTGTGGGCGTCCTAGACAGTCATAGATTTAAAAGCCGTTGGAGATTTGGATCGGTTGTTGGGGTTTTATGTCCTGGCAACAACACCAATTTGAACACCATTCTGCACCAATTAACAAAAAAACATAAGTCACATTAAATTGTGAATCACATTATGAATGCTGACGTAATAATATTAGTGGCTTCCGAGACAGGAGAGATAAAAGACTTGGAGGAAACAATTACAACTATTTTAAACACACAAAACAGTCATGAGGCTAACCTGGAAGGACAAAGGTACAAATAAGGAAATACTCGAACAGATGGGGCTGCCCTCTATGGAAGATCTTCTGATCAAAAAGAATCTCCGGTGGACTGGACACCTCATGAGGATGTCATCAGACAGGCTACCAAAGCAGATCCTCTATTCTCAACTGTCTTCTGGTTACAGAAAGAGAGAGCACCCTCGTCTCCGGTTCAAGGATACCATCAAGAGAAACCTGAAGCTGAGAGACATTAAGACCGACTCATGGATGTCACTCTCACAGCAGAAAGCTGAATGGAGAGCGGCAGTCATGTAATGGAAGCAGTCTTTGTTGCATCGCGACTGACAGCATGATGATGATGATGATGATGATGATGATGGGATATCGAATCATGGTGCCAGCGACATGGTCTGTCAGCAGTGCAGTACATGAGTGCACACTGTTACAAGTCAGTATTCGTCCTTGGATGTTGCTAGGATGCAAAATCTCATAAGTAAACAACATTATGCTGACACCAAGCCAACACGTACTGTCCATATAGCCTAGTAATGCCGAGCACCGTTATCAATTTGGCACGTCTTGGGTTTAACTCGGTCGAGAATTGAACACACGACCTGCAGCACATACGGCAGATGCCCTGTCCACCTGGACATCCCGACCGACTCAACACAATTACAGAGTATTGTCATAAAGATGGTTGGCTGTTGGAGTTTTACGTCCTGGCAACATCTAAGGTCATATCAGGACGGGTTATCATAAAGATGCACTGTGGAAGATTCCACAGTTTCACTAAAATAGATGTATATAATCCTCAACACGCACACTATATATATGCGCTGTTTACCATCAGATATGCATACAGTCATGAATAATTAGGTAAGATGATATATATATTCAGGTGAGTTATGTGTATATTTTTTCTGCGCGTGGTTGCCGTGTCGGCTGGCCTGGAGCCAACAGTTAAGGCACCATCTGTAGTGATGTTTTATAAGAGGCGCCAGTTTCATGTACAGCACGGCCCCACCCTACTCACACCAGTAATGATGCGGTCACATTACGGCGCTTCTCGCCAGTGCGCCGCCAACGCGCAGAATCACTTTTAATCGTCGAGAGAGGTCACACTATTCGGCATCAGCGCAACGTATTGGTGGTGTGCGGCCGACGTTGTGGTAAAAGTTTGGCGCGCCATCCTGATATGACCTTAGATGTTGGTAGGATGTAAAACAACAAAAAGCAACTGTTTGGCACAACGTGTGGTAATGAGCCTCACGCACGCATGGCGTGTGCTTACCGTTTGCATAACGTTCTTCCAGCACGTTTAACGTATCTTGACGCGCCCCTAACATCGCCATAATGTTGGCACCCGCACATCGTCGCACGTCCAAAGTTTTGTGCAAGCACAAAACTTTCGCCGTGCGATAACGCGCGCCGCCGATCCTTGCTGACCGTCGCCGTCCATCAATGAATACCAATGCGCGCCTAACGCTTCCTGACGTATCCCGACGTTCCGCCAAAAAAATCACATACGTCGACGCGCGTTGGTGAGAAGCGTCATAATGTGACAGCACCATAAGGTGCACGTCCATCCTCACACGGGAGCAGGACGTAGCTCAGGCGGTAGAGTATCCACCTGTGAAACTGTCAGTCATCAGATCGATCCATCTCAGTGGACCCATTTGCAGTTTGGGCTATTTTCCTTTCCAACCAGTGGTCCACAACTGGTTTATCAAAGGCTGTGGTATGTGATGTCTTGTCTGTGGGAAAGTGCATATATAAAAGACCCCTTGATGCTTATCGGAAAGAGTAGCCTATGTGGTGGCAGTGTGTTTCCTCCAAAGAAATATGTCAGAAGGACCATGTCTGACTTCCAATAGCCAATGATACGATAAAAAAAATCAAAGTGCTCTAGAGGCATCGTGAAATAAAACAAGCTTTCCTGGGATCCCTCGCATACCTCCTGCGCGAAAACCAGACGCCCTTTCGGCTGGGCCATTCCGTCCTCCCTGACCAGCTTGGGTGGTCAGTTCTTCCCGATATGGAGCACTGGGTGGTCAAAGCACTAATTGGCAACTGATCGGTCTGCCCTGCCCTGCCACCATTTCACAGGCACCCACCCACCCACTCACCTACCCATCTACACACCCACTCACCCAACCACTCACTCACTCACTCACTCACTCACCTACTCACCCACCCAACTCCCGACCTTCTGCACTCTACGGATTCGGCCATTAGAACAGTATCAAATAGCTGTACCACGAGCAGAGTGTCCAATAAGGAGGCCACGACGGTGTGTTCATCATAATGTACGGCATGTACAATTCTTTTTAATTATTGGCTATAGACAGGACAACATAGTAAACCTACAGTCCTTTCAACAGGCACTAATTAAAATGGAAATCTAAACCAGTGTTTCTTCCTTATCCATCTGCATTGTCACCAAATAACATGCACATCATTAGTTACTGACGTGCATGTGGTAATTAACCTGACCCGCCCTCTGCACCTCCCATGATATATACACACACCCATCCCCACCTGCTACCATCTCTAATAACAATGCTGTATACATTACACCTCGTCTGACGTGACGTCATGCTGAGAACCTGGATGGTTGGTTGTTGGAATTTTACGTCCTGGCAACATCTAAGGTCATATCAGGATGGGTACCGACTTGTGACAGGGTGCACTCATGGCGACTTTATATTGCTGCCCCACTGGGAGACCAGGCCACCAGCACCATGACCTGATATCCCACTCAGTCAGATTATCCTGACACTGAGCCAACCAGTCCTTGCTCTATCGTAATGAAGGCGAGCGCCTGGCTAGAAAGCGACAAGTATCAATTTTTAAGGCATTGGTTTGACTCGACCAGGGTTCGAACCTATGGGTTCGAATCCCAGGATAAACCAAAACGGAAGACGGACGCTCAACTCATTCGGTTATCCCGTCTGATCCGTAAAAAGGAATCTTTACGAGAACATAATTCGGCGAGTATACCCCTCCCCATCACCCCCCCCCCACACACACACACACACACGTGTGCGTGGTGCCCTCCATCCGGTGGACTGGCACGTGGCCACCTCTTTGATTCGCCGCACTAGTTTATTTGGGTATTAAAATCAGTTCCCACCTCATTTTCTCACTGCACAGATCCATCACTTACTGGCACGCTTTCGGCGGGACACCTGGGTTTCTGGTGGAGTTCGATTTTTGCGTTGTTTTTAGGGGAGAGGTGGGAGGAAATGGCACAGGAAAGGGGCGTGTGGGAAAGACAGACAAGGTATAGAGACAGCCATATCGTACATCCAGGGGGCAACAGAGAAGGGGGAGAGAAGGAGAGGGGGGAGAAGGAGAGGGGGGGAGAGGTGAGGGAGAGGGAGAAGGAGAGAGGGAGAAGGAGGGAGAAGGAGAGAGGGAGACAGGGAGAGGGGGAGGGGGAGAGGGAGGGAGGGAGGGAGAAGGAGAGAAGGAGAGAGGGAGACAGGGAGAGGGGGAGAGAGAGGGAGAGAGGGGCAGAGGGAGAGAGGGAGAGAGGGGAAGAGGGAGAGTGTGAGAGAGTGAGAGAGGGAGAGAGGGGAAGAGATACAAAGAGGACGGGCACAGACCGAGAGATGGAGAGAGATAGAGTCGATAGAGACAGCAATAGAGACAGACAGACAGAGGGAGATAGACAGAAACTGGTACAAAGAGAGAGGACGAGACAGACTGGCGGTGTGAGATTGTAAGGTTGTTCTGTGGTCGGTCATACTACTGCTACTTGACTAAGTCAATGTACCAGTCAGACCAATTATCTTCCCGATAATTATCAGCTGAGCCCGGTTAAGCCGTTTTAATAATGATGGTTCAGTCATACATTTGTTGTATAGGGACTATACCATACAAATGTTGGAAATGTTAATGAGATTTAGCTGACAACTGCTGTAGCAAGCAGTCTCATTGGCTCCTTTCAGATTCAGCCCAAATCGCCTGAGATGCAGCTCCCCCCCCCCCCCACGTCCCACCCCACACACATACCCCAGTCCCCATCCTGTCCCCCCCCACATCCCACCCCACACACATACCCCAGTCCCCATCCTGTCCCCCCCCCCCACGTCCCACCCCACACACATACCCCAGTCCCCATCCTGTCCCCCCCCCATGTCCCACCCCACAAACATACCCCATCCCCTCCTGCCGCCCCACGTCCCACCCCGCGCCACATAACCAGTCCCCATCTGTCCCCCCCCATTTTCGTCCCACCCCACACACGAAGACCCCAGTCACCATCCTGTCCCCCCCACTTCCACCCTCACACTATACCCAGTCCTATTCCTGTCCCCCCCCCAGTCCCACCCCACCCACATACCCACGTCCCCTCCTGGTCCCCCCCCACGTCCCTCCCCTCCACCCTTTCTACATTCCACATTCAGTCCCCCCCATGTCCACCCAACACACATACCCAGTCCCCATCCTGTCCCCCTCCCAGTCCCACCCCACACACATACCCCGTCCCCATCTGTCTCCCCCCCCCACGGTCCCCCCCCACACATACCCCGTCCCATCCTGTCCCCCCACGTCCCACCCCACACACATACCAGTCCCCATCCTCCCCCCCCCCCAGTCCCACCCCACACACATACCCCAGTCCCCATCCTGTCACATCAGGTTAGGCGTCATTTCAGATTGTAAATGAATCATTTTGAAGATGATGAGTTCTACTTTGGCATAACAATCGGCTCGCCGATTCTACACAAACAATCAAGTGCGCCGTACACAGACCTACCTGCCAGTTCTGTTTGTTAACCGACCACCTTTGAACACAGGGGACACTGCAACTTACCTAGACAACAAACAAAAGAAGGAAGCATTGTGATAAGGCGTCCAGCTGCGCAGAAACTGAATGAACCTTTTACAGGTCAAAGGAACCAACACATAAGCCTTTAATTGCTGGACTAATTATCAATCAGATGCCGATTATCAGTTAGTTAATGGGAACTTTGTTAGAAAGGAAATCACTCAAGAATGCCATAGCAACTCATTATGCTTAGAAGATGACAAAGAGACTTGAGAGAAGCACAGACCGAAGAGGGGAGGAAGGCAGTTGCTTCTTCGGGTTAGGGCTTGAAGAGGGCTTGAAGAGGGCTTGAAGGCGGCTCGAAAGGGAACGCAGCAAACTAAGTTTCTAGTGGTGGATGAGGTCTGCTTAATTAATGGACTCGACACAGGCTCCACTCTGGCGCTGAACGACTGCTTGTTTGCTGACTGGTTAAAGGTGAGGCAGCAGGCAAACACTAAAAGCGTAGTTATTGTTGTTATTATGGCTGTCGTCATCATTATTAATTTGCATACGGTTTTATTATTGATACTACCATCACTATTCCTATTAGCACTATAAACCAGACGGGGTTGCTGATTGATAGGATATAAATAAAAACATGAATTAAATAAGTAAAACTGACTCTGGCTATAACACTAGTCTGAGTGTCCGGATTTGTCTAAATCTAAATGCACATGCCATAAGATGTGCTGATTATATTGATGCAAATGCAATGCTGGATAAAAGATTAATATCTTAATTTATTATATATATATTTTTAGTTGGTATTCTATGTATCAAACAAGAGCTGAAATGAGCTGAAACTAACACATTTCATAGCTGCACCCAGTGTATTAGCATGTGCCATGTGCTTCTCGTGGGTTTGTTTTTCTTCCACGCATCCCACAATTCACCTTGCCGCTGGAATGGTGATGTAGTCTATTGTATGTTTCTAAGCTCAAAATGTTTAACTATGGCTAGTTGTGTCTTAGTTATAATCATCAGATCATTATATTGCATGTGTGCATACATGTTTATGCCAAAATGTTATGTATTTCTATTAACTTTGAATAAAATGGAAGTTTTGCCCTACGCGTATCAAGAAACTGAATGGCCGTATGCATTTGTTTTGCTGCCAATGCTGTTTTCAGCGCATGCGCAGTCAGAATGGTGATCTTGTCTATTAGTGGACTCGACATAGGCTCCACTCTTGCACTGAATGATTGCTTGTTTGCTGACTGGTGTTTAATACAAGAATTTCAAATAAAGTAACATGTCACCAATCACCCTCCATAATTATGTAAATTAATAGGGTGTCGTCCCTAATTAGTTCGAGCTATTTTAAAGTATTTTAAAATAAAACCACAATGGCTACCCCCTAGTACAAAAAGTAAGCATTGGCTATATCATTAAACGACAACTTGGTTCAAAAGGCTGAAGGGTGAAGAAATGATATTTACCAGAAAAAGCTAACTGAAATGGGCGAATCATAACAATAGATTAAACTATTTCAAGACAATGTTTTTCTAACCCCTGGCAACCTATTCCATAAAGTAGGTTCAGCCACACAGAAGGCAGTCGCCATATTGGAATCTAGACACAGGGACGCGCAATAATAGCAGTCTGAATGATCTGAGAGTTTGGGATGACGGTCTGAAGCAGAGGAAATTGCACAGCTTTTCTAATGCTTTACCATTGATCGCTTTTCCACCCATATAAGTTATATTACCCACAACTCATGATTAATGCATTTCTAAACAGCGGTAACCTTGGCAACATGGCTTCAAAGAAAGCGAGATTTACTAGACAGCCAGTGAGTGATATATGCGAAACATTGCCCGCGTTCGAAGTTGATCAGTGATTACGGCCTGCTCATACATAGTGCACACACCGGGGACGCTATCTCCCGACATGCAATAGGCGGAGGTCACGTGATGTGTGCTGGCACGCCACCTGCCGGAGGAAATATCACCCTCCCTCACAGCCAGTTCTACCTGTCTGCTCAACTCCCCAGCCGCCACTCTCGCTCAGGGGTCATGCAAAGCCATCATCATTTTCACCAGAGAACCTACTCTGATGACCCTCCTTCGCAACTCCATAATTAGATATACTTAAGCAGATGACGCCCCCCCCCCCCCCACCAAGGAACTTAAACATTACGACAAATAATTTAACTTTTTTTTTTTGTTATCTGGCCTTTTTCAGCAGTTTTACCAGTTGCCATGGATACGACGATGTAAACACACACGGATGCAGTCCGCCCACACCAATAACACGCCGTGTGCACGCGGGTCAGGTATGTTGTGACCTGCAATCATGACACGTGCAGGCTCAAACTGTGACAACCAGCGCCACTGGTCAGGTGTCACTCTGTCACACTGTCACACCGGCCGTGTCACCCGACTTGATGTCACCACTTGGAACAGGAAGCCTGGTCACACGTGTATAACACACACTAATCGCGAGAGGTGCTACAGTCACACGTATTGTTTCTTTGTTGTTTTATGTCCTAGCAACATCTAACGTCATATCAGGACGGACAGGCACACGGGACTCCACTGTTTGGTACGGACCCCAAACTGACCGGCGCCTTGACAGTTGGGCCAGCTCGGCTCCCTGATGCAATCAACACCGTGTGTATTAGAGGTTGGTTGGTTGTTGGAGTTTTACGTCCTTGCAACATCTGTCATATCAGGATGGGTACTGACTTGTGACAGTATGTACTCATGGCAACTTTATAGTGCTGTCCCACTGGGAGACCAGGCCACCAGCACTATGGCCTGATATCCCACTCAGTCACATTTTCCTGACACTAAGCCAATCAGTCCTTTCCCTATCCTAATAATGTCAAGCACCTGGCTAGGAAGCGACAAGTATCAATTTTTAACTAACGGTTTGACTCGACCAGCATTTGACCCTTTGGTTTGAATCCAATGATCTACCAAACTGGGAGACGGACGCTCAGCTCAACTCATTCGGCCATCCCGTCTGGTCAGGTATGCAGAGTATGATTAGTCATAACGGACATTGACAGATACACTTTGGTAGAGCCTAAAACAATGCTAAATGTTTTTGCAGCACCACGCAGTGCATCTAGTAAAGCCTGGTACACACCTCCCGTATACGATTCACGTGCTAAAACTGACTGCCCGACGCGACTCGTCACAACCCGCCCCATCCCGTTTCCTGACTAATTGCCAGTACACACCTCCCGTATATAACCTAAAACTGCCCGATTCATTTTTGTAATCTTATACTTAAGCCCTAAAACTGAGTTTTAAGTCGCGAATCGGAAGGCTCAGGTGTGTTAGGGGGTCACACACCTAAAGACTGAAACCGACTAAAACTCAAACTTAGTCGCGAAACGGGCAGTTTTAGGTTTTATACGGGAGGTGTGTACCGGGCATTAGTTGTACGGACATCTGGCCTCGGGTTGTTTTCCAAGTCTGCTTCACAAAGAACGACGACTTGTTCACTGGACATACAGTGAGTGTTCAGTGAACATACAAGGATTCACCCTGCCTAATTGCGCCGTGCTTAATGTGTGTGAGATGGGTGGTTGGTTGTTGGGAGTTTTAAGTCCTGGCAACATCTAAGGTCATATCAGGATGGGTACCATCTTGCGACAGTGCACACTAATGGTGACTTCACAGTGCTGCCCCACTGGGAAATCAGGCCACAGGCAACATGACTTGATATCCCACCCAGTCACATTATCCTGACACTGAGCCAGCCAGTCTGTACCCTATCCTATTAATGCCAAACGCTAGGCTAGGAAGCGACAAGAATCAATTTGATAAGTCATTGAAAATCGGGCGGCGGCCACAACTCGGAGCAGCGTGCGTGTAAACAAACCGTGTTCAGGTGGATGAGTTCCCTCTCTGCAGTCCCTGGGGGGCCATACTGAATAAAGCAGGCGCCACACTAACCCCCCCCCCCCACGCACACACACGCCCCATCATCACACCTTCTGTTGGGAACTAGGGAGAGGTAGAGAACTCAGAACTAAAAGTTACAGAACAAATAAAGCGGGTGGTTCACGTGCAGTGGCATGAATATACTCGCTACAGGAGACCGAGTATCACTCATAGATTGTTTGTTTGTTTGTTGTTAATTTACGTCCTAGCAACAGCTAAGGTCATATCAGGACGGATCACTCATAGATGTAGTTGCGA
Organism: Branchipolynoe longqiensis; assembly: GCA_030323885.1. NCBI lineage: Eukaryota > Metazoa > Annelida > Polychaeta > Phyllodocida > Polynoidae > Branchipolynoe > Branchipolynoe longqiensis. Next base: position 7,968,825 of record CM059201.1, read on the forward strand.
TGCGTCCCAGTCATTGGACTAACATTTGGTACATTTTCATAATTAAAACTGCTAAAACCTGAGACATTTATTGTTTCTCCCTTTCCACGATTTAGCTCAATGTTGTCCGCCGTCCTCGTCCCATTGATTAAACTCACATAGAAGGGGTTAATTCATTTGACCAAATTTGTAAAGAAACCCAATGTTCTAACCGCCAGTGTAGACGGTAGTCAGTGCAATCAACCGCTGAAATATTAGATTCAATTGCAATCAGGTCGAACCAATTAAGCCTTGAAAGCAACAATTACTCAGGACTCACTTCTGCTAATTTGATAACGCACAGTCTGATTGGTCAGTCATTGGTTAAGGGAACAATGTTTTCGGAACAAATCCAATACTTTCACTAAACCCGATTTCACATAGAGTGGTCAGGATGAGAATCAAATCGTTGCAGGTTGACAGTCATCTGACCATTTCGGACAGAGTCGGGTGACTGCGTTCGGGCGGGGTGATGTGGGCACTTGGTTACAGAGATCGACTGCAGGGAGTGGTTTCATGGTGTAATATAACTGGAAGCCCAGCCGTCAGAGCCCCAGCTATACCACTTACTCTTCCCAGATGCGTTCTGACAACTGTCTGTCAGTTCACACCTGATGCCCCTCTCCAACAAACTCATCTGTAATATATCTACTGTATCTCTCTTAAGGCAGAAAGGGAAGACAAGTGATGCAAGATTGACAGTGAAGAAGTTGTGCTTTATTGGCATCAACTCCTGTTCACCTACTAGTGACCTATCACCCTGACCCCTTACCTTCTGTCCGCACAGAGGCTCATTACTCTCTTTAGTATGTATATGAATCAGTGCCTGCAGCCCATTGAACCGGAGTCCCATGGTTGTGCACACAGCTCAGTTTGTATATGAAAGGTGAAGCATCGGACAGAGTGTCTGGGTTCCTGCCCAAGAGCAGAGTGTGTCTCACTCAAGAGTCAAGAGTAGAGTCCTGTTCACTTCAAGAGTTCAGCCAGAAGTCCCCTGCCCAGAGTGCCTGGAGCAGTGTGCATAGGATAATCAATATCAGAATGAGGCTCGTGTGGTCAGGTGGGGCAAAGGGGTGCAGGTGACTGGGCCTCCCACAGCCAGCCAATCAGGCACCCTCTACAGCCTGGGGGGTGACACCCCAATATGGGCATCTGTCACTCAACCCCACCTGTAGGTGGTGTCCATAATGTATGCAGAGTGGCTGGGTGTGCTTGCCCATCGGCCCTGTGGTAACAGGTAGTTGCAGACAGTTACAATAAACATATATATTAAAAATGTCTTTCTCCTCCACTTGCACCCTTACTGGTGCATAGAGGCAACATTTCACCAAGCATTAACTGTCTCTTATATAGGAACATCTCATCATAATCTCGGGCACTATGTATTACCATATATTTCACATAGCCTAATATGTCACAGCGCGAGTGGGGCACCCATTGCTTTTCTATTTCATAACCTTCATCCCCACTCCATCGCCCGAGGATAATAATGCTCTCTGCCAATATATAATTCCGAACCGAAAATCTGTATATTTTTACAATGGGGCAGCTGTTCTGCGTTCTACTGAGTTCCACTGTCGGGCAGACATTAAGAGGGCTACTGCATCACACCCAGTAAAAGCCCTGTAGTAAATAGCACAACAGCCGGCTCACACAGTACATGGTTAAGATTGGTTGTTGGAGTTTAACGTCCTGGCAACACCTAAGATCAAATCAGGACGGGTACTTGTGACAGTGTGTACTCATGGCGACTTTATGGGAAATCAGGCCACTGGCACCATGACCCAATATCCCACCCAGTCACATTATCCTGACAATGAGCCAACCAGTCCTTGCCCTATCCTAATAATGCCGAGCACCTGGCTAGGAAGCGACAAGTATACATTTTTAAGAGATTGGTTTGACTCGACCGGGGTTCGGACATGCTGCGGTGTTGAACCACTCCGACCGGAACCAGAGGCGCGTCCCTTGAATATAATGGTTTCCTAGCGTGCAAACAAGGCTAGGTTGAGGACGGGAACTGGCCGCAGGCAAACAGTTCAGACTTGGACGGTTTCCCTGGTTACAGCCTGTCTCCCGCCGTCCAGCTTCCAGTTGGAAACGCCACCTGGCGGCGAAACTGAAGAGTTCACTTCTCTTTGTGTGGGATACAAACCCCAAGGGATGAGGGCTAAAAGTAGAGTAATGGAAGATGCTTTGTAACTGCTGCCTCCTCTCCGCACTACTCACAGTAACGCTTTGTAACTGCTGCCTCCTCTTCGCGCTACTCACAGTAACGCTTTGTAACTGCTGCCTCCTCTCTGCGCTACTCACAGTACATGCTTTGTAACTGCTGCCTCCTCTCCGTGCTACTCACAGTAACGCTTTGTAACTGCTGCCTCCTGTCCGCGCTACTCACGGTAACGCTTTGTAACTGCTGCCTCCTCTCTGCGCTACTCACAGTACACGCTTTGTAACTGCTGCCTCCTCTCCATGCTACTCACACTACCCGCTTTGTAACTGGTGCTTCCTCTCCGCGCTACTCACAGTAATGCTTTGTAACTGCTGCCTCCTCTCCGCGCTATCACAGTACCCGCTTTGTAACTGCTGCCTCCTCTCCGCGCTACTCACAGTACATGCTTTGTAACTGCTGCCTCCTCTCCGCGCTACTCACAGTAACGCTTTGTAACTGCTGCCTCCTCTCCGCGCTACTCACAGTAACGCTTTGTAACTGCTGCCTCCTCTCTGCGCTACTCACAGTACATGCTTTCTAACTGCTGCCTCCTCTCCGGACCACTCACAGTAACGCTTTGTAACTGCTGCCTCCTCTCTGTGCTACTCACAAACTCACTCATCTTAGTCTTCATCAAATTTAATTTATTTGTTTAATAACCGACCCATTATTTTATTTGAGAAAAAAAGAGAAAAGGGAGGGGGGGGGGGGAAGGGGGGAAAGGACAACTTTAATGAATAAAATATCACCAGAGGCTGCTGGGAACGAGTAGTTTCAGTAGCTAGCTCTCAGGATGATGGTAAGCTTGTTTGTTGGTTGGTTTACGTCCTAGGAACATCTAAGGTCATATCAGGGCGGGTACCGACTTGTGACAGTGCGCACTAATGGTGACTTTATAGCGATGCTCTACTGGGAGACCAGGCTGATGGCACTATCATGACTCGAAATCCCACACGGTCACATTATCCAGACACTGTGCTAACCAGTCCTTGTCCTATCCTATTAATGCAGTGCATATATCACACCAATCAGCAGTCATTGTGAATGGATGAGTTAAAAGTCCATTTCCACCAGTGTCTCACTGCGAGAAATCAGAATGCTCCAACTTGTCTCACGCTACGGTGAAGCTGGTTCTGTAGATACCTGTCTGTTGTATTACAGAGGGGGTACCAGCCTCTGTGTGGCACGCAGGGGACTTGTTAACAACGGAGGGACCAGTTTGTCGCATGTCTTGCGGTGTTGGCAACAAACACTGTTTCGCTAACAGTGCCTTTTGTGGTCCCCTACACACGTACAGGGAGTGTGCCAACCCCCACCCCCCACCCCTCTGTACACGTGGCGCCCCCTCGACCCTCGACCCCCCCCCCCCCCGGTGCACACCGGGTCCCTTCCCGCAGTGACCCGGATGTTCGGGGTGGCCGGTGACAAATTCTCAAAGCGAAGTGAGCCACCCGGACGGCCGGGAGCAGTCTGGTCTTTGCGCACATAGCGCGGCCGGGGGCGGAGAGGGGCAGAGAGGGGGCAGAGAGGGGGCAGAGAGGGGCGGAGAGGGACATGGGGGGAGGGGACGGAGGAGAGCAGGGCGGGAGGGGGGGGGGATTTCTAAACCGGCTACATCTGAGCAGACACCGTATGTAGACACACCTACAATGCCTGCCCTGAGCGGCACCACCTTCACTGACTGCAGAAGGGCGCGCCCAGCTTCCGGGTGAACATTCTCAGGTCTTGACAGTGTGAGTGAGTGGGTGGGTGGGTGAGTGGGTGAGTGAGTGAGTGAGTATGTGACTGAGTGAGTGAGTGACTGAGTGACTGAGTGACCGTGTGAGTGAGTGACTGTGAGTGACTGTGAGCGAGTCAGTAAGTCAGTCAGTGCAAGTGACTGGGTGAGTTTGTTTGTTTGTTTGTTGTTGTTTTACGTCCTAGCAACATCTAAGGTCATATCAGGACTGGGTGAGTAATACCCCTGTCACACTATGATGTAACGAGCTAACGTGAGCCTAACGTGGTGATTTTTCGTCATTATGTTGACGTACGTTGGATTATGTGTTGATGGCGTCAGAATGACGTTAGACTGACGTTGAGCTACGTCACATTACGTCATGTTACGTCGAGGTTTTGGACATGTTCAAAATTTTCGACGTAGCTCGAACGTAAGGGTTTAGATTCGCCGTACGTTCTGTTCACGTTCAGCGAACGTCAATGACGTTAAACGGACGTTAGGCAAACGCTGCTCACTACGTTCAACTACGTTCCAGTACGTTGACCCACATTAAACCGAGTGGAAATGCCCACGCGGCGTAATGGGAACGTCAGGAGAACGTCAGGAGAACGTCAGAACGTACATTCAACATTCGTTCAATGTCTCATGATGTATGTAACGTCACGTACGTTCTTCTGGCGATGGAATAACGTTCATAACGTTCCGTGAGCGTAATGACGTAGTCCTCTCTCCTTGAATGACGGTATCACTACGCTTTACTGACGTGACGCTCTCGTCCACTACGCTGCATCCACGTTCAACTTGTGCCCAAATTTGCATACTACGCCGAGAAGTTCAACGTTCTTCACGTTCTCCCTACGTTGATCTCGTTACGTCGTAGTGTGACAGGGCCTTAAAGGGGGTGTCACATTACAACGCATCACGCAAATGTACTCCGATGTAAGTGATTTTTGGCCACTACGTTGGGATACGTCATAATCGTTATCCGTCATTCGTTATGCGTATGTTGATGTACGTTGAGGTACGTCGACGCACATTAGGGGGGTCGCAAAACTTTTTTGCATGCACAAAACTTTCAACGTACCACAACGTATGGGTGTTACGCCGGCCGAACGCTATGTATACGTTAGGCGTACGTCGATGTACATATGTTAGACATATGTTGTTCACTACGTTGACCTACGTTAAAGACAGTGGAAATGTACAGTCCACGTACTGACAATGTATGGATAATGTACATCTAACGTACGTCTAACGTAGTTTAAAGTACTTCTAACATACATCTAACATACGTGTAATGTACATCTAACATAATCTAACGTACGTCTAACGTATGTTTAGCATTTCTCCACCTTGTCTTGACGTAGGCAACATATGAGACGTAGTTCTGGCGATCGAATAACGCATATATATAACTTTGCCGTGAGCGTAATTCGAGTGTTTTTCGCCGGGAGGCACATTATCCATACATTGGCCATACGCTATGTATCATGTATGTATACGTCCGACTTTGCAGCCCTCCAAGGGTGTGATGAATATCATTACCCAAGTGTCACCACAACATGGGGAGTATTGAACATACATGTGTGTGCACACATACGTACACATGTATGCATGCATGTAGTGTGTGTTTACATACATATACGGTATAGGGTTAGATACAGCTATACGATATAAGAATACAATAAGAGAACGGTACATTGTACAAGCAACATGCCGACTGCTGAGTCACAATCCTCCAAGGGTGTGATGAATATCATTACCCAAGTGTCACCACGACACGGGGAGTATTGAACACGTGCCAACACGACGAGTGAGACGCAGTCATTTTGTCATGCTCCGCTTTGTGACGCAGTCATTTTGTCACGGGACATGTATGTGTGTGTATGGGTGTGTATGTGTGTGCGCGTACATAAATGTACCCACATACATGTGTGTGCACACATACGTACACATGTATGCATGCATGTAGTGTGTGTTTACATACATATACGGTATAGGATTAGATACAGCTATACGATATAAGAATACAATAACAGAATTGTGCATTGTACAAGCAACATGCCGACTGCTGAGTCGCAGTCCTCCAAGGGTGTGATGAATATCATTACCCAAGTGTCACCACGACATGGGGAGTATTGAACATACATGTGTGTGCACACATACGTACACATGTATGCATGCATGTAGTGTGTGTTTACATACATATACGGTATAGGGTTAGATACAGCTACACGATATAAGAATACATTAAGAGAACGGTACATTGTACAAGCAACATGCCGACTGCTGAGTCACAATCCTCCAAGGGTGTGATGAATAACATTACCCAAGTGTCACCACGACACGGGGAGTATTGAACACGTGCCAACACGACGAGTGAGACGCAGTCATTTTGTCACGCTCCACACTCAGTATTGATTGTGTATTTATTTAGACTTATCCACTGTGCACTGACTCTGTAGTCCATAGTATCAGAATGTCTCCGGTGTCTTCCAACTGGTCACCCATCCAAACACTGACAATGTAACGTGCATGGCTTAACTGCGGTAATTGAACGAGAAGCGGTGCTTCTGACGCCATATGGCCGTAGAATTCAATGACTCTAATCAAGCAATGAACTGACAATTAACTCCTGATTTAGTTATTTCCACGGGACATGTAGTTGCCCTGCATGTATATAAATTACTTCATTTGCATGCTATCATCAGGAGATACAGGATTCTTTTTAAACGGGTATTTTTAATGGCTCGCGCTTCCTTGCACTACATCATCGATAATCATGGATGGTACCACAAGAAGCGCAATGACCTCAGCTTCGGTTTGGCCTAGGTCAAAAAGGTCAAATTCTGCAATTTAAATTATTTTGAAAGTTTAAACTCATCTAAAGAATTAAATAATATTTTAAACCTAATAAGATTTGATATGGATGCATAGACAGACAATTTGATTCCCTTTCCAATGATACCAATCTTAGTATAGTGCTAGTTAGTGCAACGAGCCGCAGACAGAATATTGACACCAACCTGTTTGGGTCTTAGCTAACCACACTAGTTTCACAATGGTGACACCCATGTAGAAACATGTATATGACATTGATGTTTATTGAGATATATCAGAGAATATATAATCTAATATTGGGCAAAATTTGGGGACAATCCAACCATTGCTCTAGCCACAGTCAATATTTAAAGATTTATTTAAATCAATATTTTGGGTTTCAGACACTTTTAATTTGTATTTGCCATAACAACGCAGCTTTTGATATTATTAGCAAAATAATTGTGATAGCTAATGTGCATTAGTTCCATATGCTATGTCTGCAAAATCTGAAGAAGATCCACCTCTTGGATGAGCCACAATAAGTGTTCAAAGCTTGATGAACAAACATATATTTTTTATTTTGTACACTTTTCTGTTGTATGTGCAATCAAAATGCACTTTTTGTAATTCTAGACAGAATATTAATATGATAATGTGTATTACCTCCAGATGATGTGCCCTGTCAATTTATAGGAAGTCTAACCAATTGGTTAAGTTACAATGAACAGTTAAAGAATCATTAAATTGATATATTTGGTTTTCCGACAATTTGTCTTTATATGTTCAATCAAAATCCAATATTTTCCATACTTTTGGATATAATATTGATATCAATAATATATATTAGTCTCAGGGAATAGTTATTGTAGCACTGTGCCAAATATGAGGAAAATTCAAAAGATTGTTTTGCTGCAATGAGCTTTCAAGGATTGAAATGTTGAAAAGATTTCACTTCATAGATGCTGTTTACATGCAAACAATTACACTTTTTGACATTTTAAGATGCAAATATCTTTTGATTCTCTGAATATAGAGCTCTGAAAGAAAGTAGGGTGTTATACTGTTATGAATATGTGAACTATTTAGCATTTATTTAGTCTTGCTGCAGTTTTCCAAGAAAATATCATGCTTTGAAAATGGTTATTTGCCCAAATCAGAATGATTTTTTTGGTTATGAATTGCACTTTCTGACAATGTCTTATTCAAAATCTGCTTGACTAATTGATTTAGCAATTGACAATTTAAAGTCCTATATATATGTACAATGGAAATTGGTTAGCAGCATGCCCCTCACATCCTTCCACATTTTATTATATTTGGTCAAAGTTCCACCTTTAATTCAAAATTAATAAACTTTTATATATTTAATCTTAAAAAATTATTATCTCCTGAACAATACTATATATAGCCCAACTGGTTTTGGATTTGGGTTTCTAATGTCAACGTCTACAGGAAGGAATAACAATATTGGACTATAGGCATATTTTTTAATTTCGGTGCCGGTACCTTCTAATAGTAATACTAATAGCGTGGTATATTAATAAAGAGAGCAACAAGCCGCTTACCCCAAGTCTAAGATTGGTTGTTGGAGTTTAACGTGCTGGTAACATCTAAGGTCATATCAGGATGGGTAGCCACCTGTGACAGTGTCCACTCATGGCGACTTTATAGTGCTGCCGCACTGGGAGACCAGGCCGCCAGCACCATGACCTGATATCCCACCCAGTCACATTATCCTGACACCGAGCTAACCAGTCTTTGCCCTGTCCTAAAAATGCTGAGCCCCTGGCTAAGGAGAGATAAGGATCAATTTTGTAAGTCGTTGGTTTGACTCGACCGGGAATTGAACTCCTGACCTTCCAGACGGGAGGCCTGCGCTCTACCGATTCGGCCACCGCGACCGGTCAAAGTCTAACAGGAGTAGGGTAGGCTGCTTAACGTTTACGGACTGACAACCTTTCAAGACTTAGATTATATTCATGTTTGAAATATCTGAGTCAGAACGAGGATGTAAAGTCTCTAAGGCCGTGTATCCAACGACTTTTCCCTTGTGACATGTTCCCTTGTTGTGTGTTCTCTTGTGACCTTGTGACACGCCACACCACAATGAACCTGTGTTTTACTTAGTTGCCGTTTCCCATAAGTTAGACCCAGGGACTGTGTGGCCCTGTGCAGGGCACATGTGACATAATGACAGAGAACATAGAGAATGAACATGTTCATTGTCTGTGTGGCGCGTCACAAGGTCACAAGCGAACACGGAACAAGGGAATAAGCCACAAGGGAACAGTCTACGGATACATGGCCTAAAATGATACCAGATACAAGCACAACAAATGCGGCCAGCATGGACTGTGCGTTTGTGTGCGGTGCCAGCCTCGTTCTGGTGACTCGCTGTATGTGCCTTCAGCAGGAGCAGGTGCAGTTTGGTGCATAACTGCATTGTGCACCACGAAGCGCCTCATCAGGATGCAGTCACAATAATAACGCAGCTCCTTCAGCGTGTTAGGGGTTTGATTCGCACAGACAAGGCCTGGCAGAGTGGACGGGCTGCACATTGTACACTGTACACTGTACCAGTAGTCATACTGCTGCCTCACAGCAAACCCACAGTCATTAACATGTCCACACTGTACACTGTACCAGTCGTCATACTGCTGTCTCACAGTGAACCCACAGTCATTAACATCTCCACACTGTACACTGTACCAGTAGTCATACTGCTGTCTCACAGCAAACCCACATTCATTAACATGTCCACACTGTACACTGTACCAGTCGTCATACTGCTGTCTCACAGCAAACCCACAGTCATTAACATGTCCACTCTGTACACTGTACCAGTAGTCATACTGCTGTCTCACAGCAAACCCACAGTCATTAACATGTCCACACTGTACACTGTACCAGTTGTCATACTGCTGTCTCACAGTGAACCCACAGTCATTAACATCTCCACACTGTACACTGTACCAGTAGTCATAATGCTGTCTCACAGCAAACCCACATTCATTAACATGTCCACACTGTACACTGTACCAGTCGTCATACTGCTGTCTCACAGCAAACCCACAGTCATTAACATGTCCACTCTGTACACTGTACCAGTAGTCATACTGCTGTCTCACACCAAACCCACAGTCATTAACATGTCCACACTGTACACTGTACCAGTAGTCATACTGCTGTCTCACAGCAAACCCACAGTCATTAACATCTCCACACTGTACACCGTACCAGTAGTTATACTGCTGTCTCACAGCAAACCCACAGTCATTAACATGTCCACACTGTACACTGTACCAGTCGTCATACTGCTGTCTCACACCAAACCCACAGTCATTAACATGTCCACACTGTACACTGTACCAGTAGTCATACTGCTGTCTCACAGCAAACCCACAGCAAACCCACAGCAAACCCACTGTCACCAACATGCCCACACTGTACCAGGCTGTACAAGTAGTAGGGAAGGGGGAGGGAAGGGGGCAGGGAAGTGGGGAGGGAAGGGGGCGGAGGAAGTTACAGCTGAAACTTGATGAGACTGTGATGAGACTGTGGCTGATGGATATACCAGCGGATGGAAAATTATTGCCATAGGGGGCGGGGGGGGGGGGGGGTACCCACACTGGGGAAGCCTGGGCGGGCAGACATCCGCCCCCTGCCTATGCAGGCATGCACTTTGAGGGCCTCCCTGACAGATGAGATGTAGATTGGAGTTATAGGGCTAAATTAAACTAACCAGCAAAAAGGGGCTGACAGCAGAACCGGGGCTCATGTGATGACGTCACAAGTGACAGCCACCCTCACCTCCATGCATACCAAGGTCGAACAGGAGGTGTTCTCTGCCGAGTGAAGAGGGGCCGTGTTCCTAACACACCACCCACACCTTAGACGGAGAGTTAGCAGAACACGATGGTGGTGTTAAGGTTAAGGGAGGGGAGGGGACAGGCAGAGGGCGGATCGGTTCTAAACTATAACCGAATTTTAGTTATAAGGCCCTACTACTACTATACTAGTATGAGTGCAAAGTAGTGCAGTTAATTTGTATTCCCTGCAAACATATACTTGACAACATGGAGGGTGCAGCCTCTATGTGATGGATGACGCCTGCATGCACATGACGTCACACCACATGTGCCAGCGTCCTCCGTATACGGAACGCCCAACTGCGCTCATCTTTTGACGGGTGGCGCCACCTTCCCCGTGGTTGATTTATTGATTGGGTATGAGGTCACATCAGGACGGGCACCGACTTGTGACGGTGCGTTGCTTTATAGTGCTGCCTCACTGGGACACCACGCCGTCAGCACCAGGACACAAACAGAAACCTGACATATTCACAGAGACACGTTCGAATAACATCTTGCCAATAATAACTCTGGCAGGGACATATCAATTATTCAGAACGGAACACCTTTCCGGGCCCAGCCCTGATATGACCTTAGATGTTGACAGGACACAAACCACCACCAACCTTTCCGGGTCAGAGTGTAGTTGCTGGATTGCGGCCAGGACGTTTGGCCCTCCAATGCACTGGCAGTACTTGTATTACTTATTGAAAGGACGAGGATGAGTTTTGTTGTTCTTTTACGTCCTAGCAACATCTAAGGTCATATCAGAACGGGTATCGACTTGTGACAGTGCGCACTCATGGCGACTTTATAGTGCTGCCCCACTGGGAGACCAGGCCGCCAGCACCATGATATCCTACTCAGTTACATTATCCTGACACTGGCGCCCTTGCATGCTAGATACATCTGGCTGAGCTGGCTGCAACTTAGGATGGTTCTTGTGAAGATGCCATTTCACAGCCGCCTAAAGCTAAGATTCCACTATGCACTTGTGTGTGATTATATGCACTTGTGTGTGATTATATGCACTTGTGTGATTATATGCACTTGTGTGTGATTATATGCACTAGTGTGTGATTATATGCAATTGTGTGTGATTATATGCAATTGTGTGTGATTATATGCACTAGTGTGTGATTATATGCAATTGTGTGTGATTATATGCACTTGTGTGTGATTATATGCACTAGTGTGTGATTATATGCACTTGTTTATGATTATATGCACTTGTGTATGATTATATGCACTTGTGTATGAGTATATGCACTTGTGTATGATTATATGCACTTGTCTATGATTATATTCAGTAGTGTGTGATTATATGCACTTGTCTGTGATTACATGCACTTGTCTATGATTATATGTACTGGTGTATGATTATATGCACTTGTGTGTGATTATATGCACTGGTGTATGATTATATGCACTGGTGTATGATTATATGCACTGGTGTATGATTATATGCACTTGTGTATGATTATATGCATTTGTGTATGATTATATGCACTTGTGTATGATTATATGCACTGGTGTATGATTATATGCACTTGTGTATGACACTGTTCACCTGTGTATGATAATATGTATCTGTGTATGACACTGTGCATCTGTGCATGACATTGTACATCTGTGCATGATAATGTGCATCTGTGTATGATGTTGCGCATCTGTGTACGATATTGTACATCTATGTAGAACTATGTGTATATATGTGTATAATATCACTTAATTACACATGTTATATTTGATGTTTGTGTTATAATCTGGTCCCACTACTTTAATATGCAACTTTTGTATGGCCATAACCAGCGTACTAAGTATTATTAGATGGCACATTGGTGACTGTTACCTTATATAAGGCGCAGTACCTCGGGTTGAGTTTCAGCAGCAGGGCCTAACTTACACAGTTCCTGTCTACTACTGGACTGTACGAGCTACATTTGATGCATGGCAATTACGACATAATTGCGCATTGGCCATTACCACTTTACTACTCACTGACTGTCTCCTGCTAATTGCAAATGCTAGGTACACACCTACCGTTTTTCCGCACCCACCTACCGTATACGATCAAAAACTCCCCAAAAGTTGTGAGGTGTGCACTCCCCTAGCACACCTACCGATTGCGATTCACGACTTAAAACTCACTTTTAGGGCTAAAACTGCTTCCTTACAATTCGCGGTTCGAAAAATGAATCGGCCCGTTTTCAGTTTTAAGCGGGTCGGGTCGAGTCGCGAGTTTTAGTGCGCGAATCGTAAACGGTAGGTGTGTACTTGGCATTAGTCTTAATGTACAGATGTAAACCGCTGATGGATTATCGGATTGCATCCGTTAAATTAATACAAGGTCGCCGGAACTTCTCAACAGGACAGAAATGCGCAGTACACACTGGTCGGCACACCACAGTGGAAAAATACTTCTAACAATTGGAAAAAAATGACTGTCTTAGAATGTATTTTCCAATATTTCAAAACTACGCCACTGCATCATAATATATGGATTCTTGTGTCTTTAATAATATATTTTGAAGGAATTTAATGAAAACCAGCTATGTGAAAAAGGGCTGGGTACCAACCATCCAGATATTGTTGCATTTATCTATATGAAGTGCGGTACCATAATGCCAGCTTATTTTGGCTTCATTTTATTTTGCTGATACATTAGAAGAAAATGATATTTTGTTGTTGAAAATATACTGCCACTTAAGTATTTACATTCGATTTTTAAATATAACATATATTCAAATATAATATATAATAACATAATAATATATAATAATATATTATATTCACCAAATTTGTCTTCTAATGCAACTTTCTGTCAACCACTCGGATAGATCAAACAAAGATGGCGCTTAATATAAACTTGGCTAAAACAAAAAACTGCGATATCTGACCTCCAATATGGCTGTTATCTGGGCGGGTCGCCAAGCACTGTAGCGAACACGCCACCACGTGGGGAATGTGATGCAGGTGTTTAATCCACTTAGCGGCTGGGTACTTATTGACTGGGCGACTGTGGTCTGGTAGACACATAAGGCGTTCACAGTCACGGAGTGCTGTTTACTGGTCACACACCACTGGTTACACTCCATGCAGCGGCGTCGCAGTCAGTGTTTACTGGTCACACACCACTGGTTACACTTCGTGCAGCGGCATCGCACATGCGCAATCAGTGTTTACTGGTCACACACCACTGGTTACACTTCGTGCAGCGGCGTCGCACATGCGCAATCAGTGTTTACTGGTCACACACCACTGGTTACACTTCGTGCAGCGGCGTCGCACATGCGCAATCAGTACCTGGGTACATCGCAACACAGCCACTGCGCCTGCGTACCATGCTTCAGTTAGAGCCGCGCTTGTTGCTTCTCACTTCTGCCGACAGGGGGCTCTGGCAAGCACATTTTCATTCAGGTTTCCTTTTTCTTCTATATTTTTTTGCTATGTGTAAAAACTAATGTTGTTGTAAGTTCTCTCACAGCATTCATACATGGAACTGTCACGTTTTCGAACTGTGCTGGTTTTTTTCTTTTCTTTTTTTCTTCTTGAAGATTTATACTGCCTATCATGGATAAGTCTGAATAGACTTGTTTTCACCATTACACAGTTTGTCGATAGAAAGCCCGAGTCTACACTTTTACCGACCCAAGGGATTTTTAACCTCCCACACCACTTAGACATGGTATGAGAGCAACTGGCCTTTGGTGACGCTTTAAGTTATACACAGTGGTGGAAATCCAAATTGGCAGAGATGGGGGGCACGGGGAATCGAACCACTGACCTTCAGATTAGGAGTCCGACCTGGAAAAAAAGTCAGACACTCTAACCACTCCGCCACAGAGAACACCAGTGTAGTATCCAACTTAGATGGTTGGTTGTTGGCGTTCTACGTCCTGGCAACATCTAAGGTGATATGAGGACGGGAGATTTAATACAGAACACAGCCGTGTTGGAATACTTTATCTAGTGACCTGAGGAAGGTAAATGGAGAAGTGAGGTGTGACGTTGTGAAAGGTTAGGGTCAGACTTAGGGGTATCATCGGGGCTAGCCGTGTAGCTGAAGCATGACGTCACACTGTACATGCCACAATGATAAATACTAGCGTTCTATTAAACGCAAACATTATTTACTTCTTTATCTTTAAAAAATGTACTTTAATTTCTCTTGTTCCTTCCTTGTGATTATCAGAAACCTATGACTCAACTGTGATACGGAAAGCGTTGGTGGATAGCATCTGTAAAATCTCTTGGGTGAGGAGTGAAGGTGACATTGATGGATGAGATTGATGCATGAGATTGATGGATGAGATTGATGGGGGAAAGTGGAGGGTGACTTTGGGGAGTGTGGGCAGTGAGTGTGTGGGCAGTGAGAGTGGAGGTCTTGAAAGCAGCACGGAGGGGGGGGGGGGGGATATAGAAATCTCAGTACCAGGCTGCTATATTTCTGGAGTAATCTAACATAACATATCTGCAAAATCCAGTGAATCTAGAGCTCAGCATTTCTATCCTTCTATTTTGGTATGCCTTTTTGAGGGGTACCCCACCCCCCCCGCATCCCACACACACACCTCTTCCTTATGTACCCGGCGCTTGGCCTCACGTGCGGAAGGTCACGAGTTTGGGTCCCGGTCGAGTCATACCAATGACTTATCAAATTTATACTTGTCATTTCCTAGCCTGTCATCATCATCATCATCATGCTGTCGGTCGCGATGCGACAAAGACTGCTTTCATTACTTGACTGCCGCTCTCCATTTCCATTTCATGAAAGCTGCCTGCAAAAGTGTTGAAGTGCTGCTGGCTTTTGCAAGTTACCAGCGGCACTCTCTCGGGGAGCAAATAGAGGTTTCACACCGGCAAGAACATGTCAAGACAGGCACAAAACTATTTGTCCCTGCAGTGGCTGGTCGGGAGATGTTGGGAGTTCCATAGACCAACCGCCCTTAATGCTGCCAGAGTGACATGGTTATCTGGTTAGGGTTTGCTCCCTTAGCCTCCTACTACCAGGAATGAAAACTTCCGCAAAATGTTCTGCGATTCTCCGCCAGTGTGATAAACTTATATTATAAGGGTCTAATGACCTATACAATTTATACTTGTTGCTAACAAGTCTGGCGTTCGGCATTAATAGGAATGGATAAGGACTGGTTAGCTCAGTATTAGGATAATATGACTGAGTGGGATATTATTTTATGGCAGGGGTCACCTGGTCTCCCAGTGAGGCAGCACTATAAAGTCGCGAGGAGTACACTGTCACAAGTCAGTACCCGTCCTAATATGACCTTAGATGTTATTGGATATAAAACTCCAGCAAACAAAGCAAAATCTCTTTTCACGGGAAAATCATGGGGAATATGGAACACATTGAGCTCTTAGTCTTACATCCTGTGCACATGTTCATTTACTCTTGTACATGTCAATCCACAAGGATAACTGTCTTCAGCGATCCTTGTGAACAATGGACCCCAGCCATGTGCGAACAATTTTTTCACCCGGCATTAATAGGATAGGTAAGGACTGGTTAGCTCAGTGTCAGGATAATGTGACTGGGATATTGGGGAATGGTGCCAGCAGCCTGATTTCCCAGTGGGAGGCACTATAAGGTTGCCATGAGTACGCACTGTCCCTAGTCAGTACCCATCCTGATATGACCTTAGATGTTGCCAGGATGTAAAACCCCAACAACCAAGTAACCTTCCTTATGCCCACACATGTGTTTCTCCACTTTGCATTCATCCCCTTTGCATGGCGAGTTGGCACCAGATCCGGGCAATCAGCACCGTCAGATAGCTGTTGTCCGCGTCAGTGCGCAGGCGCAGACGGCGCTGGTGTTAACCCTGCGTACCGCCAGCTGGCGGCGGAGTAACAACGCCCACCTACACCACAGCGCATAGGGGCTCCCCACCAGGACACGCTGCCCAACAAGTGCCAACCTGCATTTGTGCAGTTGAAAATCGACACATTTCGAGGGGAACAAAATTGAACCAAAATAAATCCTCACCGGAAAGACGAGATCACTGTTCCGAATGCACATGCACTGAAAACGGCGTTGGCAGCAAAGCAAATGCGTACGGCCATTCAGTTTGCCGATACGCATAGGGCAAAACTTCTATTTTATTCAAAATTAATAGAAATACATAACAATTTTCCATAAACATGTATGCACACATGGAATATAATGATCTGATGAATATAACTAATACAAAACTAGCCATAGTTAAACATTTTGAGCTTAGAAAATACAATTCCACACAAAACAATCTGTCACTTTAAGGCTGATATCCACATCACTATTATTAATTCTTGTTCCAAATATTAAAATGCCAAATGTGTCAACAGACACATGTTTCAGAGAAACATATAACCAATATATGATTAACCCTACTAATTTTCTAGTTCCACATATGTCATTAACCATAGGATATAAATAAAAACATGAATAAAATAAGTAAAACTGACTATGGCTATGGCTCTAAGTCTAGTAGTCTTAGTGGCCATATTTGTCTAAATCTAAATGTACATGGCATAAGATGTGCTGATTATATTGATGTAAATGCAATGCTGGATAAAAGATTAATATATTAATTTATTATATATAATTTTTAGTTGGTATTCTATGTATCAAACAAGAGCTGAGATGAGCTGAAACTAGCATATTTCATAGCTGCACCCAGTGTATTAGCATGTGCCATGTGCTTGTCGCGGGTTTGTTTTTCTTCCACGCATCCCACAATGCACCACGCCACTGGAATGGTGATGTAGTCTTAAAAAACAACCCAGGTAATCGGATGCCTGCACACCTGGCACTGGGATCAAATGAAGGTTGATTACACAAAAATGCTCGGTTAGTGTCAAAGACTTAAATGTCAGCCACATCGCAACAAAAGAAACAGTTATTAAAGGTAGGCCTTGATGGCCTCTGCCACATTCACAAGGACTCACTGCTCAGACTGATTTTTACATGGTGGGAATTGAGACAGCGAATTGGTAAATGGTAGATCAATTTGGTTTCAACCCGGGACACTAGTCTTTGGACCACTCCACTTAGTCCCTTACATATATGCTATAATCTAAAAACCCATGCACACTACTGCTTGTGACTGCTTGCGACCACACAAAAAAGTTGGTCGCAAAGAGGCCGCAAAATGGTCCTCAATGGTCGACGACATTGCGACCAAAATGGTCGCAATGAGGTGGCAGCTACTGCACTAAAAACATCATTGAAACCAGAATGGTCACAAGGAGTTCAGCATTGCTTTGGTCGCAAGGTCACCGGTGACTGGGTTCTTTGGTCGCAAAGTGGTCGCAAATTGGTCTCAAAGTGGTCGCAAATTGGTCTCAAATTGGTCGCAAAGTGGTCGCAAGCCGCAGTGTGACTGTGGCTTAACATGATGTGCATCTATAAAAACTGTGCAAAATCTGTGCAAAATAAAAACTGGAAACCCCAACTGAACTGCACCACAAGTGGGCAGGTGATATGTCACGGCCCACCAACTGGACAGCCCAGGGCGGGATAACCGGAAATATAAAAGCCAGATAACATATCCAACAACAATATAAATCAAATCAAATTCAAACAAACATAACTCAACCACCTATTACATACAGGCCTATGGACATGTAAATAAAATAGGCTAGTATAGAATTAAGTAGAAAAAAGCGGAAAACTCTTCCCAAGAAAACCCCAAAACACTAACATAGAACCTTAGGAAAACAACTAACATAGTGTAGTAGTCTGCACTGACCTCTCAGACAAGTAACCACATAGACAGGTAGGCATGGGTAGTGTATTGATATCAGGGAGCCTAGGTGGTGTAATGGTTAGCACACTGGCCTGGAATGCAAAGAGATGTGGGTTCGAGTCCCGCTCTAGGCGCAATATTTCCCATTTTCATCACACCCATGACACTGGTTGCCGTGACCATGATCCTGTACAAGCTATGCGTTGTATGGTTGTTGAACCTACCCTGTGTATGTATGTGTTAGTGCATTGCCTGTATGTATGTAATTGTAAGCAGTAAAAGACTTACAATTCCAGGGGGACGAGTGTAGTAGTCTGCACTGACCTCTCAGACAAGTAACCACATAGACAGGTAGGCATGGGTAGTGTATTGATATCAGGGAGCCTAGGTGGTGTAATGGTTAGCACACTGGCCTGGAATGCAAAGAGATGTGGGTTCGAGTCCCACTCTAGGCGCAATATTTCCCATTTTCATCACCCCCATGACAATAGTAATAAGAATAGAACAAAAATACAATGCCAAGATGGCCCAAAAAAACTAACATAAGCTTCTAAACGTACCAACAGACTATCTATCTGCTACTGAAATGCAGACAATCAAATAAGTTATCAGCAGCTACTGCTTGGTAAGACAATACCAACACTACAGCTGGCCAGCATTGAAAACAAGCCTAGGTACTCGGGCTTACATGCTATGGACAGTATAAATACAGCCTCAATAAAAATATATATATATAAAAAAATCCAGTGTGATGGGTTATATTTGTATAGTCAACAGGCCACATCCCCACCTCCCACGAGGCCTCACCCCGGTGTATGTGCATGTTTTATTTTCGCCCCCCCCCCCCCCCTTGTGTCGGCCCCTTCGCCCCGCGGCCCAAGCTGCACCCAAATCCTGCAGATACAGTCAGATATCGGACAAATAGAAGCC
This sequence comes from Branchipolynoe longqiensis, assembly GCA_030323885.1. Lineage (NCBI taxonomy): Eukaryota > Metazoa > Annelida > Polychaeta > Phyllodocida > Polynoidae > Branchipolynoe > Branchipolynoe longqiensis. Next base: position 7,988,127 of record CM059201.1, read on the forward strand.
GGCCGCCGGCGGGGTCTATCTGCCTCGTTCTGGCCCGTTTTATTTCCTTTTTTATTTCCTTTGTTGATTTAGTTTTATTACTAAATAGCCGTTGGGCCAATGCGGGTCTCTGAAATAGGCCTGGCGAATCGACAATTATAGGCACAGAATTGCGACTCACCAGCAGCTTGCTAGCCTAAACGGAGCCTCTTATTTCGAGCGCTTTATTTTGAAAATCATAAAAACATAAACTTGTATCCAATGCATATTCTGTAGTTGTAATTATTTGGGAATGAAGCTTATTTGGATATAGCAAATATCCTTTTTAAAGGCCCAGTCACACCTTACCGGACTGGGGAACCGGACACTGTCCGCTGGTGTACAGTGATGTCCGGTACATGTCCAATACCCATCCGGCGGTGTCCGGTAGAAGTTTTGAACATGCACAAAACTTCTACCGGACACCACCGGACTGATGTGTCCGGTTGGTGTCCGGTTTTGTCTGGTTCATGTCCGTATGTGTCCAGTACCCATCCATTGGTGTCCGGGACCCATCCGTTGTGTCCGGTTTGCTTCCAGAATTGTCCGGTGACGAGAACGTCAATAAAATATATATATACTGTAGTAGTTGGCACTAACCTCTCAGGCAAGTAACCACATAGACAGGTAGGCATGGGTAGTGTGTCGATATCATGGATCCTCGGTGGTGTAATGGTTAGCACACTGGCCAGGAATGCAAAGAGATGTGGGTTCGAGTCCCGTTCTACGCGCAATATTTCCCATTTTCATCACCCCCACGACAATACCAAGAAAATCAAAAAAAATCCAGTCCGGTACGTGTCCGGTTGATGGGCAGTCCGTCCGGTTCTCATCCGGTTCTCGTCCGGTTCTCGTCCGGTACTCGTCCGGTACATGTACGGTACTTGTCCGGTGGCAATTGACCCAATTACGCACCATTTCGATACATTTTGTGTACCAGACAGCACCAGACTAGAAAATTCTTTGTCCGGTGGTGTCCGGTACTCAGTCCGGTAAGGTGTGACAGGCGCTTTAGGGAAGCTGATGCAGGGAGGTGTTTATTTGGGGATGGCCTACATTCAGGACATTCAATTACTTACTTAGCAGTGATACTGCTCATTTGAAGTTGGTGCTATTATTATAATTATTTGAATATGGTATTTATTTGCTTATGGTGCTTATTTGGTTATTGCAATCACTTGGTTGTGGCGCATATTTGGTTGTTTCTTTTATTAAGCAATGGTAGTTTGTTTAAATAGCGCCAGCTCACATTCATTTTTGGTTCTAGACCCCCAATAGCCGATGTTTACTTTTGTGATGGGGATCGTGAAACAAACAGACACATTATTTGGTTCTTGTGCCAATTTGGTTTTGGATTTTATTTGGTTCTGGTGCTTATTTGGTTATGCCATTTATTTAGTTCAAGAGCTTATTTGTTTCTGGTGCTCAGTTTGTTGTGGTACTTATTTTGTTCTAGCACCTATTTGATTTGTGAGCTTATCTGATTATGGCATTTATTTAGAATTTCCTTCGTTTTTGAAGGACACTGGTTATTTAGAGATGACAACTATTGAGTGATGGTGCTTGGTAACTGCGCCTATCCAGGAATAAAGTTTGGTTGGTTTACCTCCTGGCAACATCTAAAGTCATATCAGGAAGCGTGGCGTTGAGAGGACGATGTGTATTCAAAGGAGTGCACATGGACATGGTACATGAGCACACTGAGGTTTCTCATTTAGGGACGGTGCTTAATTGGGGCAGCGTTTACTCGTGGAAGGGTGCTTACCTGTGGAATGCTGCATATATGCCATCTAGATGGCGCTTGAGTAAGGCGCTTATTTGTATAACAGCGCTTATTTGTAGAACAGCGCTTATTTGAGTAAGGCGCTTATTTGTAGAATGGCCCATATTTGAGTAAGGCACTTATTTATAGAATGGCGCATATTTTAGTAAGGCGCTTATTTGCAGAACGGTGCAATAAGGCGTTTATTTATAGAATGGTGCATATTTGAGTACAGCGTTTATTTGTAGAATGGCACATATTTGAGTAAGGTGCTTATTTGTAGAATGGCGCATATTTGAGTAAGGTGCTTATTTGTAGAATGGCACATATTTGAGTAAGGCTCTTATTTGTAGAATGGCGCATATTTGAGTAAGGTGCTTATTTGTAGAATGGCATTTATTTGAGTATGGTGCTCATTTGTAAAACAGCCCTTATTTGAATTAGGCATTTATTTGTAGAATGGCACATATTTGAGTATGGTGCTTATTTGTAGAATGGCGCATATTTGAGTAAGGCACTTATTTATAGAATAACACATATTTGAGAAAGGCGCTTATTTGTAGACTGGCACATATTTGAGTAAGGCTCTTATTTGTAGAATGGCGCATATCTGAGTAAGGCGCTTATTTGTAGAATGGCACATATTTGAGTACGGTGTTTATTTGTAGAATGGCGCATATTTGAGTAAGGCACTTATTTATAGAATAGCACATATTTGAGAAAGGCGCTTATTTGTAGAATGGCACATATTTGAGTAAGGCGCTTATTTGTAGAATGGCACATATTTGAGTATGGTGCTTATTTGTAGAATGGCACATATTTGAGTACGGCGTTTATTTGTAGAATGGCGCATATTTGAGTAAGGCACTTATTTATAGAATAGCACATATTTGAGAAAGGCGCTTATTTGTAGAATGGCACATATTTGAGTAAGGTGCTTATTTGTAGAATGGCACATATTTGAGTATGGTGCTTATTTGTAGAATGGCACATATTTGAGTAAGGCACTTATTTGTAGAATAGCGCATATTTGAGAAAGGCGCTTATTTGTAGAATGTCACATATTTGAGTAAGGCGCTTATTTGTAGAATGGCGCATATTTGAGTAAGGCGCTTATTTGTAGGATGGTGCATATTTGAGTATGGTGCTTATTTGTAGACTGGCACATATTTGAGTAAGGCGCTTATTTGTAGAATAGCGCATATTTGAGTAAGGCGATTATTTGTAGAATGGTGCATATTTGAGTATTTGAGTAAGGCGCATATTTGTAGAATGGTGCATATATAAGTAAGGCGCTTATTTGTAGGATGGTGCATATTTGAGTAAGGCGCTTATTTGTAGGATGGTGCATATTTGAGTAAGGGGCTTATTTGTAGAATAGTGCATATTTGAGTAAGGCACTTATTTGTAGAATGGCGCATATTTGAGTATGGTGCTGATTCAGAGAGGCCGGGTACGGAAATGGAAATTGCATATGCCAGCGCTTAGAGATTCTGAGAAGTGTGCAGGAAAAAACTGTCATTAAAATATATACAGTAAAACTTCTTGAACCGACCACCTCTACAGATCGACCATTCCCCTATATCGATCGCTTTTTGGGGTCCCAAACAATCACCCATACAATGCCATTGTAACGATTAAAAAAACTCCCTAAACCGACCACCCCCTAATTGGACAATTTAAAGTTGGTCCCATGATCGGTCGATTTAGAGAGGTTATACTGTATATAAAAAAGATGTTGATACACTGTTTGCACCCCAGTGCTGGGTGCCGGATGGCATATCGACACCCACCCAGGCGCCCCCTCGATTGTAGGCGCCACACGACTGGAGGAAAGGCATCGAGCCGATCAGTCGCAAACAACTCACAGCCCAATCAGGACCAAGTGAGAGACAAGCGCAAAACAAGCGAAAATAATAAATACATAGCAAAAAGTCTGAAGGCACCAGCGACAACCCGAAGCCCTTAGGCTGCGGCGGTGTGCTGGTTCATGAAGGACGCCGAGTTCTTCCTGGATAACAGGGGTCGCTGCAGGCGGCTGCGCAGAGGAAATATTTCTTATTTGCATAAGCCATGCCATAAGAAGTGACACTCCTATTGGCCACCAAGAAAATTGTGCCCCAACCAGATGTCGCCTTTCCCCTATTATTAATATCTGGTAGCTCAGAACCAGCCTGGACAATACCTAACTCATGGCGACTTTATAGTGCTGTCGCTGTCACTGTCACAATGGCCTGATATCCGACTCAGTCATATTATCCTGACACTGAGACAATCCGTCACTGCTCAAACTCAGCAATGCCGAGCATCAGACAAGACAGTGACAAGTATCAATTGTGAAACCTTTATAGTTTGACGCGGCTGGGGATTGATCCCACGAGTGCTCTGCCCAGTCAGACACCCCGGCTGGTCTAGTTGGTACTTAGTTAGTGATTGACACAATGGTGGTTTTCAGCTTACCACAATGCTTACTGAACTAATGGTGGAACCACATCAGGAAATCTGGAATCATCACATTATGAATACAGCACCATATTGGGGGTGGGCATACCTGCCAACTTTTGTTAAATGAAAATCGTAATAATAGAAATCCATCCGAGCGAAGCGAGGCGCGCAAGCGTTCTAGGGGGGTCCGGGGGCATGCCCCCGCCGGAAAAATTTGAAAAATACATAAAAAATGGTGCATTCTGGTGCATTTTCAGAGACATTCTAGGCACATTATTAAAGAAATTATTACCAGTAATCGGGACAGGTGTAAAACCCGCAGTAAAAGACTTACAATTCCAGCATACTCCTCAGTGCGGGCGGGACGCGGGATGCGGGCCGGATCTTTTTTCGAATTTGATTTTGAAAAAGCGGAATAATATGTTTATAATTCGTAGGGCGGAATGAGAATAAAAAAATCGTAATTATTCCGCCAAAATCGTAATAGTTGGCAGGTATGGGTGGGTGAGGTGGGGTGGAAGCAATGCCCCATTTTTTCATTTGAAAGAATAGTACCCTAAATTAGGGAGAAAAGGCATTTAGTAAATATCACTATCTATCAGGGGATCATTCTTACCCATTGTATGGCATCCTCTTTGTGAACGCCTAAAACCTCATTACACATCAATTAAACCTCTCCGGTTCCACCTCCCAGCTTTAATGGATGTGATTGTCCCGGGATTGTGGTAAGATAACACCAACACTACAACTGGCCAGCATTGAAAACAAGCCTGGGTACCCGGGCTTATATGCTATGGACAGTATAAATACAGCCTCAATAAAAAATAATTAAATTAAATGGTTGTAGATAGTTCAGCCCACACATTGATGCACCAGTTCAACTTATACATAAACTTGTATTTTCTGCTATTTAAAACTCACTGCTGTGACAATACCTTTGTTTTTCATTGTATATACCTATTTAAATAGTAAAAACACACATTATATTATACTGAAACACAACATGGCTAACAATACAATATACGGTAGACTTTGATAGTGTTGTGAAGAACAGGAATATGTGAAAACAGTTGGTTAACAAGTATTGTCTCAATAATGATTGCGAGTTGTCAGAGCATTAATTAATCAGAGGCAGGGATGTAATGCGCAACTGATGCTTGCATCCTGTTTCTGAAAGGTAAACACTTATCACTAATGAACTGGCTATTAAACACAAATTACTGCCACAGGCCAATGGTAGGCATCTACACTTCCTGGCAATGCAGGGTTTGTGTCAGAGGGTAAAATGGGTCAAATTCCATACCCTTAAATAATCTGAGGGTATGACTCTGCATCCTCAAATTGTTGGGATAATTTCTTTTAAGGGTTCTTCAAGGAGTCAGAGACAACAAAGCCGCCAGGGGCCGTATGCAGGAGTCAGTGTTAGCGTGGCAAAACGGTGTTTGGCGGGAATTCCCGTTTACCGGCGAAAAATGGTATGCACGAGTAAGTGATAGGCCTAACACCAGAAGCTTAAACTAGGTTAAGGTAAACCAGAAATTTAGCTAGTTTACAGCGGTGTAAGGTATCAAATCTATTCAATCGTGTCATATTTAACAAAGTTACATAGTCAAATAGTGAAATTTTATTAAATTAACCCTAAAATCGAAGCAAGATTAACGCTGTGGCCGCAACGGCGGCGATATTAATATTTATATTTTCGAATCGACGAATGTAAAGTAAACAAATCGCCACCGCATCGACGTCGCTTTCCATACTGGCGGTGGCGGCGGTTACTTGCATTCGTTGGTTCGAAAATATTAATATTGCAGCCGTTTCGAGGGCAGCATTAATATTGCTTCGAATTTAGGGTTACTTTCATCAAATTTCACTTCTTGCGTATCTAATTCTGTTAAATATGACAGCATTGAATAGATTTGGGCCTAATGCACTCGCTATACGACGTCGATGCGGCGGCGGCGATTTGTTTACTTTACGTTCGTCGATTCGAAAATATAACTATTAATATCGCCGCCAATGCGGCGGTAGCCTTAATAACGCTTCGAATTTAGGGTTAATTTCATGAAATTTCACTTATTGCGTATCTAATTCTGTTAAATATGATAGCATTTAATATATTTAAGCCTAATATGTGGGTAAAGACGCAGAGGGATTTCCCAAATCTATAAATAAATTCACGTTTAGCTATAATGAAAGTGTTACGTGCTCCTGCATACGACTTGACACAGTTCCCGACGTCGGTGATAGCTAAACGGTAACAGGCTCCAACACCAAATCCCGCTAACACTGACTCCTCTGCATACGGGCCCAAACCTCCCCCCCACCCCCACCCCCTAACACCCCATTCTGCCATACCCTCAAATTATTTTCCCACGGAAACCCTATTATGGCCAACAAGAGAAAGAAAGCTTTGTTTTATTTAATGACGTCTCTAGAGCACTTTGATTTTTATCATTGGCTATTGGATGTCAAACATATGGTCATTCTGACATTATTTCTTTGTAGGAAACCCACTGCTGCCACATAGGCTACTCTTTCCTAGAAGCAGCAAGGGGTCTTTTATATGCATTTTCCCACAGACATCCAACAGAACACACATCAAGTACACCTATATATGGATACACCACCAGCACCACTTGCTTAGATTTAACACAAGGCTACGAAATACCAGGGATGATAGTGGTTTCAGGCACAAAATAAATGTGGAAATCAAGCCGAGATTATTATCTCGACAGCAAATTTCTGTCCTAGAGGTTATCTACCGTACCCCCATCAAATATCAAAAATGCCCCCAGGCTGTGAAAAAAAACACGGAAATCCGCTTAAAAACGGAAAAATATCATCCCTGATGTTAGTTCGGTTGAACAATCCCGAACAGTGTGGAGGAAGGTTGTGGAATGTGTGTAGTGCCTAAGTTGGGTCTCTATATCAGCCACACACAATTCGACTATTTGTGAGGCGGGTTTCTGCGCGACTTGTGTCAGATGACCCGGCGCCTGGCGCGTGTTCCCGGGGTGCACTCCGCCCGGTCAGCCCTTATTTATCACTTGACACCGCCCTGTAATGCGCAGTTTCCTGATCTACTTCCGGTGGGCTGCACAATAGACTACAGCGCCATTCCAGCGCTGCGGTGCATTGTGGGATGAATCAAAGCAAAACAAACCCGTGAGAAGCACATGGCACATGCTAATACACTGGGTCCAGCTATGAAATGTGCTAGTTTCAGCTCATCTCAGCTCTTGCTTGAAACATAGAACACTAACTAAAAAATTATATATAATAAATTAAGACATTAATATTTTATCCAGCATTGCATTTACATCAATATAATCAGCACATATTATGCCATGTGCATTTAGATTTAGAAAAATCTGGTCACTCAGACTAGTGTTAGAGCCATAGCCAGTCAGTTTTACTTATTTTATTAATTTTTTATTTATATCCTATGGTTAATGACATATGTATAAATAGAAAATGAGTAGAGTTAATCAGATATTGGTTTTATATTTCTTTGAAACAAGTTTTTGTTGACACATCTGACATTTTAAGATATAGAACAAGAATTACTTATGTCTAATCAATGGTGATGTAAACATCAGCCTGTAAAGTGACTGAAATTGTATGTTTCTTAGCTCCAAATGCTTAATTATGGAGAGTTGTGTCTTAAACATATTCATTATATTATTATATTGCATCCATCCATGCTTGTGCCAAATTGTTATGTATTTAACTAAATTAATTTAGAATAAAATCGAAGTTTTGCCCTAAGCATATCGGCAAACTCAATGGCGTATGCCTTTGCTTTGCTGCCAGCGCCGTTTTCAGCGCATGCGCCGTCGGAACAGTGAGCTAGTCTATTACACATGGTTCCGGTCAGGGCAGAAACATGGACTTGTCAGCACCCCGAGTGTCTAGCCAGATTAAATGAATAAATTGTAGCGAGGCAAGCTGATATTCAACCAGTAAAATGAAACCTCGTTATTCTGACCATGCGCCGACAAGTTCTTGTCCTACTATCCTAATATTAAAGTTGCATAGTCCGATGGTTTTGAGCTTCTGTCATTTTCTGAGATAAATATATTAGGTTGATCATTACAATCTACCTTACTTTAGTTTGAAGTAACTGACTTTAAATAACTAACTTTTGCGATATTTGAAGTGCAAATATGCTAATTTAATTTTGGCAAGCATGCCAAAATTCTTGACACCATAGCCTTCTGCAGTAACATGTTCTATTAAATTGCCCCAGTAGTCCTTTCTATGTGGCGACAAGTGTTTAATAACTGCACCAGTATCGAAGTTAGATATCTAAAATCAAATCTAGATAATTATTTTGGTTTTGAAAATGTTGATGTTTTCATCGGACTATGCAACTTGAATGCCAGGGGCCACGCCAGGTAGCGACGGACATTGCTTTTGTAAGTCTTTGAGCTGGTTCGGTCAGGGATCAATCTCATGACCTTCCGCATAGGAGACAGACACTCTACACACTCGGGTATCGCATCAGGTAGACTATGGGACTACAACATGCGAGACAAGCGAGGTTACCACACCCAGTAGTTGGTGTGTTGTTACAAATGCAGAGGGCTCCTGTTGAATACTAGTTTAATGAACGCCTTCGAATATGACACAAAGGAATTAATTCAATCCGATAAAGGCCAGCACCATAATAATTAACACAAACACAGGCCATGTCAGCTGGTCATCATGGGAAACTGTTCCCGGGAAACCTTTTCACCTATGAATCGGAATTTTAAATTTTAATTGAATTAGGGCTCCCCGTGGGCAATTAAGAACGAGTTGGCAATTTACTACAAAAAAAACTGCCATATTGGATTTAATTTAGGACAGAATGCTATGCATTATTAATCAAAATAACAAATGTTTTCCCTCCTCCTCTCAGAAAATTATGCTAATGAAAGTTATCTGGTGCATCTGAACCCACTTAACCACAATGATATACTTTACACTGATGCTGGTCTTTTTATTATTAACTCTTATTAAATATGTAGTTCGGTTTAAAATAAGTAAAAAAGATGAGTAAATAATATGTACATGTCCTCAGTATTCGCGTCTTGCTTTTTATTATTAATTTTATTTGTTATCGTTGAAGGTTTGTGGGGAGGAGACATGCGCTTATTAGCACACAAGTCACGTAGCTAATCCATTAGTTGTTCACTCAGCTATGTCGCCTCGCTCACTGATTGGCTACTTTGCTTTTTCAATAAGAATCAAAACATGTACTCAACCACGGTGGCCAGTTATGTAGAAAGGCTTTTGAGGCTGACATATCTTCTTTTTTTTAAACGAATTTAGCCGGTTTTTGCAGCCTACCATTCGGACTTTTCCAGATCTTAGGCCGACCGTTCTGACTTTGGGATGACAATTTTTGAATTTCCAGTGACATTAATGACTTTCATATAACCATTTGGGTTTTTTTAACGCGCGGACCCCCCCCCCCCTCACCAACCCACCCCTCACCCAAGTCGCTTGAGACACACTACTCAACAACCGAACAATATTTCGACTAACTTTCTGTGACTCGGCTCAGCAGCTTAGGCGGTCTTCCACAAACCATTACCTAGTTGTCTGACTCACGGTTACCGCTAACCACCCTATCCATAGAAATTCTCATCCATACTCACAGAAATACTAACTCAATCTTTGTCGCTTTCTAAACTATTTCGTTGAAACAAATATTCACCAGATTTTAAATTAAAATTTCATATTGGCAGCATTTCCAGGAGTCTAAATCTCCGTTTCTATGGGAAACTAGGTGGCGGAAGGAGGAGGAGGGCTCTTTAATCAAGTAGTCTAACTGATGATAAATAATTGACTGATGGATGCTCGCCTGCTATTCAAGACACCGACGCTCACTGCATTAGATTGTCGTCTGCTTTCACCGGTTGGCGGGAAATAAAAGGAAGGCACACGCCATGTTTCCAAAATAGAATCTGGCATTGAAACTGACGCAGCTGATTCATCAGTCAAGTAGACAGTGTAAGTAAATACACAGGGCGGACCGAGCAGTATAAACTTACACCTCCAACCCCAACACAGCCACTCCTCCCAGGCGTTAAACTACCTCCCCAAACAGCGTCAATATATCACATATATTAATTTGCTTACTCGCAACCAAAGCCCCAAAAGCTCTCAGTCCTAGTGATGCAATTCTGAGTAAGCTAATCTATGTATTTTGTGTGTGGAAATGAATAGCTATTATTAGAATATATACATGTATGCGTATAATGAAGGCCACTGTGGGAAGGGTGTGGGAGGGTGTGGGAGAGATCTTAATGAGGTAAGTTACTCACTTGATCTGTAGTCACCCACTTGACCTGTAGTCACCCACTTGACTTAGTCACCCACTTGACTTATAGTCACCCACTTGACTTATAGTCACCCACTTGACCTGTAGTCATCCACTTGACATGTAGTCACCCACTTGACCTGTAGTCACCCACTTGACATGTAGTCACCCACTTGACCTGTAGTCACCCACTTGACTTATAGTCACCCACTTGACATGTAGTCACCCACTTGACCTGTAGTCAGCCACTTGACTTATAGTCACCCACATGACATATAGTCACCCACTTGACCTGTAGTCACCCACTTGACCTGTAGTCACCCACTTGACCTGTAGTCACCCACTTGACCTGTAGCTACCCACTTGCACTGTGCGATACTATGTCCAATCACCGACATTCCGAGTGATATGACCACCGCCCAGTTTGCGCCAAAGAAGGCAAAGCCGAGCTGGGAGGTGCTCGTGTGCGCATGCAACAATAGGTCTCGACCTTCACTCGGCCCAAATTTGCACGTCAAGCTTAATAAATGTTAGATTCTTTTAGGAGGAAAAGCCAGGATTTCGTTGTTTTTTTATCGACCAATCAATTGCTTAATAATACAGCAATCTAAGTCGGGTTAACCTCGTTTATTAACTACTACTGGCGGAGAGAAATCATGCTGGTAGATCGTCACCATCACCACCATCATCACCACCATCACCACCACCATCACCATCACCCGCAAGCACCAGATTAGATGGCCGAATGAGTTGAGCGTCTGTCTCCCGTTTTTGTAGATGGTAGGATTCGAAACCATGTGTTTGAACACTGGTCGAGTCAAACCAATGACATAAAAATGCATACTTGTCGCTTCCTAACCAGGACCTCAGCATTATTAGGATAGGTCAAGGAGTGGTTGGCTCAGTGTCAGGAAAATGTGACTGAGTGGGATATCAGGTCATGGTGCTGGCGGCCTGGTCTCCCAGTGGGGCAGCACTATAAAGTCACCATGAGTGTGCACTGTCACAAGTCGGTACCCATCCTGATATGACCCCCGATGTTGCCAGGACATAAAACTCCAACAACCAACCAACTAAGCAACCATCATCCCCATGTCTCATCGTATAGAATTTAGAAATGCCATTTCCCCTCTGTCAGTTATCGCCTGTGTTACTACCAATGCTGTGAAAGCCCTCCCCCTCTCCCCCCAAACTCCCCCCCCCCCCCCCCCCCGATCGTGCCCCGATGAGCCGCTATCGGTGAGGTAGTCCTGGTAAGCTGAGAGCCACAGGGGCAGATTACATAAGAACTGACGCAGCCAAATAAAGACAGTTTAACTACTATCGGGATGCCAGTCATGGATTAACCCGACTCAACAGCCGGGAAGCAGCTAATAAAAGTATACACAAAAACACAGTTCGATTGAGCGTGGTGCACACAAAACACACCGAGCCGATGCAGTAGGATTGTAGTGAAAGAAAAAAGACTCAACAGTAGCTGAATTGAATTCACACCAGGATGCAGAGGTCATAACATTGTAAAATATTCCGATAATCAGCAGAGGGGGGAATGGAAATCCTCTATTATTATTCTGTGTGGCCGGCCAAGAGTGTGTATATATATATATGCATGTTGTGTATATATATATATATGGCTTGGCCCATGCTTGAGGGCAGGTAATTATAGACATAGGGATGATTGGCAGGTGTGTGTGAGTGCACTCAGGGCCTGGCTCTCTGCTGAGGTAGGGGTCAATGCACACAGGGGTCAAGGTTGGTAGTGGCCACAGGTCAACCAGCTCTGGTGGTGGGCAGACCACTGGTGGTCATGGTAACCAGAAATGCTGAGTCCCTATTGGAGGAACTGGGAATGCTGCATCCCTACTGGTTGGAGTGAATGGCATGATCCTATACCAAGAATCCATGTACTATATATAATAAACCAGAGGGGCTTGGACTCCCTCTTACACTCTTACTTTTGCTTTACTTTCTGTCTTTCTCTCCGTCTGTATTGTTTTTCACTTTAGCCCACCTACATAGCCACAGACTCGAACACCCACTCTACAACATGTTTAAACTTCAAACTAGTTTATATTTTGATTTCCCTCTGCCCCCACACAAATACACAAACAAAATAGCAATACAAAGAAAGAATGATAAGAATGAAAAGAATAATGAGAATAATGAGAATACATTGTAATAAGAATAATTTTACAAAATGAGAATAATAAGAATGAAAAGAATAACAAAAATAACAAAAATGACAATCATAATAAGAATAATAGGAATAAGAATAAGAATAAGAATACTAATTTACGCCAAGTGGGTAATTGAGGCCCTATATAGGGCGGTAACCTTACGCTACACGGGACATGCCGAGTGTACGTGACGCAATGGACAGTGGCTCACCTGGGGAAACAAGCAGAAAGGGAAGAATACGGGTTACTAGTTGTTGAGTGATCATGATTCGACATAGATAAAAGATTCACCCCGTACTTCCAGTACAGGGGTGAAAACCATCATTATATAAAAACGGTCGAAAAATCGGGCTAATGAGAGCCTAATTTCACAATCTAAGAAGCAACATTTATTCTTTGTATATGTCTTCATGTCTACCTGCTACTTTTGAGTTGGAAAATCTAATAAAACATATACTTTAATGCAATTTAAAAGAGAAATCGATGGCGTTCTCTGGCCGCCATCTTGTCTTTTTGCATTCTCTCCCATTTCACAAACTCTGTTCTGATATAAGTAACCATTTGACACTGGTGCCAGGCATTCTACTTCTTGTTCCATACTAACGCTATTTTCGCCTGTATTTATATAAGGCTGGTCTACACCTGTGTACTACAGTTACCGGGTGAATCTTTTATCTAGATTCGACATACACGCATAACTTCATCAAGTGCAATGAGGCTTTGGTAACACATGTTCTACGGGTATCAATGACGCTCTGTGCAGCGACGTGCCCAGTCAGAGATGCTACAGTCGTACCTTACATAACAGGGTGGTTGGTTGGTGGAGCTTTACGTCCGAGCAACATCTAAGGTTAATCAGGACTGGGTCCTATGAACAGATCTGAAATAGATATAGCAGTATCGTCCGCAACATAGGTATGAGACTCTAGGTGTAATACTTTCACAGTGGTTTAAACAGTCAATGGTGGGCGGTGGGGGGGGGGGGGAGCAGTGTAAATTCTTTTCCGCCTACTTTCTCCGTCCGTTGCCAGTCAGTTGACTTTGAACCTGGCTAATCCGGTAACCCCGCCAAGGATTCTTATAAGGATGGCAAACAGAGGCTGTTTGAGGCTCTCCCAATGTGCAATTAACAAAATACAGCCGCCATATTGAAAATGTGTAGAATAAGAATCTACTGCAAGGTTACTAAAGGCCCTGTCACATTACGGCGTATGGCGGGAGCGTATTGAAAACCTATGTATGCCGTGCTTGTGCCAGCCTATGATGACCTTCGGTGAACTTTCGGGTGTGTTTGAACGTATGGGGGACCTATGAGGAGCGTACGAGGAGCGTATGAGGAGCGTATGGGAGCATGCTGTGACATTTTTTGACAGTATGGGCCATACGCCCTCATAGGTCGAGTTTTTTTTGAGCATGCACAAAAAAATTTGGACGGACGGATTTATGAAAGCGTATGGCGGCGTATGCCTCATACGCTTCACATAAGCTGGCATCTGGCGGCATCTGGTGGCGTATGAGTAGCGTATGAGTAGCGTATGAGTAGCGTATACGGCGTATGCCGACGTATATGACATAAAGCGGCTACGCCGCCATACGCTCCCGCCATACGCCGTAATGTGACAGGGCCTTAACAACTAATTGTGATCACTAATGTCACCGAGCATGTAGCATTGCTAGGTCTCGTATGACTACGGCAACAAAGACATGAATCGTTTGTCAATACGGTCAAACAATTAGGGTTAACGTGGTGAAAAATGTAATAGCAATGGGAGTACTTTTGAAGGTGCGGCTTCGTTATGAACTGGGAAACAGTGAAGATCGCGTTATCATGCTTTCAAAATGGCCGCAACCTTAGCAATTTACCACGCATGTCATGACGTCACTTAACCATCCATCCCTCTACTACGACCCGATTATGAAGGACTGAACCTAGCCTACTACTTCTACTGGGCCGCGTTCAGGGTCCGTCTCGGAGTCTCCTCGGCGACCTCTCGGCGATGCGTTTTGGTCTATTTGCGTTCAGGGTCCGTCTCGGCGACGTCTCAACGACGCCTCCCTTTTCAGAAAAAGCGCCTCGAAAATGGCCGTCGCATGCAGTGGTTTCATCCAATCAGAGCGCAGCATTTCGATTGCAAATGGCCACCGCCTATGGGGGCGGCCATTTTCGAGACAAGAAACTGCCTTTGCGGTTCAGACTAGCGTGACGTCACGGGCGCCTCCGAGGCGCCTCTGAGACGGACCCTGAACGCGGCCCTGGTTGACAGGCCGATTCACTGCAGGACTCTAATTCACCCATTTACCGCTAGGGGAGGGAGGAGGCAGCTCAGTAGTGGCACACACACCAACAACACTTTACCCGATGCTAGCCGATTTCATTGGGAAAGTATTTTAGATTATTCCTTGTAATCGACTTCACTTTACTTTAAATTAACTTTCATCTAAATGGATTAACTTTGAAGATATCCAGAGTGAAAGCATAGGAAATAAATATTGGAGCTCACACTGACACGGGCTTTGTCCGCTCAGTGTCTGTGTGTAGCAAGCAACACAACAGAGGAGCACCAAACTGCACCAGATGCTTAATACTAATAATAGGGAAAAAAGGAAAGTTTGTTTTATTTAACGACAACTCTAGAACACATTGACTTTGTCATTGGCTATTGGACATCAAACATATGGTCATTGTGACATATTTCTTTGGAGGAAACCCACTGCCACCACATAGGCTACTCTTTCCGATAAGCAGCAAGGGGTCTTTTATATGCACTTTCCAACAGACAGGACAGCACATACCACAGCCTTTGCTGAACCAGTTGTGGACCACTGGTTGGACAGGTATATATCCCAAACTACAAATGGGTCCACTGAGCAGGATTGAGTGGATGACCCACACCTTCACAGATGGACACTCTACCGCCTGAGTTACGTCCCGCTCCCCAGATGTTTAATGAGTGCACCTGAGTTTGATATGTAATATTAAATCTAAATAAGTGTTGTGGTTTGCAAAATGGTATTCGTTCATTGGATTATGCATCCTTAACACCCGATTATTAACATAAACTGCCATGCAGACCCACATGTCCTTGCTTATCAACCAACATGTCTTTATATTCTACCGAAGAATAAAAATAAATAGACTTAGATCAAAAGCACCCACAAGGAGCGTATGCGCACGCTTCTCCTTCCTTCCCACCGGTCTTTGTCTATACTCGATAGCCTTAAAACAGAAAACACAATTAAAGCCTGCAAACCGATCGATATTAACCTGCTCCGAACCGCTCACACTGCGCCTGTTCCCAGCGATTTCTGCTAAACTGATTACAGCAAGTGGCGGTCCTTTTATCTCCCTGGTGTTGAGTGCCTGGTCATTTGATGGCCATGTTTTTCTCCCCACACCTCACAATTACTGAGCTTAAATACACCAGGCACTCCCTGCTCACACTAGGCACCTTATGCGTCACGTAACCGAATGTGACCATCCTACTTCCGGCGCCACTTCCGGTCTTCATTCACACTATCCGAGAGCATTTACTCCTACAGCAACGCCTCTGGTGGGAGAGTGAAGTAATGGCATCTACTTAGGCAACGTCGGCTGCACTCTCCGTCGCCGTAATGCACGTGGTGGTGATCTTCTCCCCAGCATGAGGATTGAGTATGTGGAGTGGGGGTTGCTGGGGAAGGGAGGTAGGTGGTTTGCTAGAGAGGGAGATGAAGGGAAGGATGCGAAGAGGTGGAAGAGGAGGAGTGAGAGGAGGGGTACGACAAGGAGGGAGAAGGAAGGAGGGAAAGGTGGGGGGGGGGGGGAAGAACAGCAGGATAGAGGCGATGAGGATGACGATGTGGAGGAGGAAGAGAAGGAGGAGGATGAGGAGGAAGAGGGGGAGGAAGAGGAGGGGGAAGAGGAGTAAGTGGAGGAAGAGGAGGAAGAGGGGGAAGGGGAGGAAGGGGAGGAGGAGGAAAGGGAGGAAGATGATGAGGGGAGGAAGAGGAGGATGAGGAGGAAGAGGAGGAAGAAGAGAAGAGAAGGGAAAGGATACTAACAACGGGAGGGGGTAGGAAGAGGGGAAGGAAAGAGGAAGCATGGGGAGAAGGGAAAGGAAAGGAGGAGGGATGAAGAGTTATGAGGCGAGAATGGAGGGAAGAGATAAGGCAACCGAGAAGCCGGGGAAAGAGGGGGAAAGAGGGGGAAAGAGGGGGGCGGGGAAGGGAGGTGATGGTGTAGTGTTTGCAGTTGAAAATGGGTCTGATAAGAAAGTGGCAAAAATAATGTCACGATGACAGCCCACTCCGTCACCTGCTCGCGGGGCCGGGCCAACCATTGACGAGCGTGACACGCTAATGACGCGACCTAACGCATGCGCAGTAAGTGTGCGTTTCCTGACGTTCCTCTACCACCACTACAGCGCCAGGATCGCACCTGTCGGACAACAGGCGAGACGGGCAGGGACAGCCTGCATAGAACGTCTTGGTGCTGGAGTACCCAGTGCGCGTGCGCTGCTTTCCGGATATTCAACACATGCGCGTGCCCCATACATATAGCTCCCACCCCCACCCCACTAGCATTACAGCAGGTTAATATTAGTTTGTTTACATGCTCCAATGTTTAAATAGCGCGAGCTCACATTCAGAACTCGCAAAGCTCCAAGCTCGCAAACAGGGCGCAGTGGAAGACGGCGCCTGCGCGTGATACATGTGCATAACACACACTGGTGGCGGCCAGTCACGCCCTATCTTCTTTATGCTCAATCTGGGCCCCCTTGATTGAATGTGAATGGGTCGGAATAAGCTGCCATTCCTAGTCCCGCAATGTTGGAGGACTGTAATGGAATGGACTCAACTGTCATTACAGATGATATCGTTAGCTAAATGACCACAGCCATCGTGCGTGTGTGCGCGCGCCTTTGTGTGGGGGTGTATATGTGTGTGCGTGTGTGCGTGTGTGTAATGTAATGTACCACACATGAATCTATTTTGGCAGGGTTTTGAGTTGGCTTAGTGTATTTTTGGTTACATATATACACACAGAATGTAGACAAGCCTGTAGAAACACTTGGAATACTAGCCTATAGAAATACTTGGAATACCAGAGTAAGCCTGTAGAAACACTTGGAATACTAGAGTAAGCTCATAGAAACACTTGGAATACTAGAGTAAGCCTGTAGAAACACTTGGAATACTAGAGTAAGCCTGTAAAAACACTTGGAATACTAGAGTAAGCCTGTAGAGACACTTGGAATACTAGAGTAAGCCCGTAGAAACACTTGGAATACCAGAGTAAGCCTATAGAAACACTTGGAATACTAGAGTAAGCCTGTAGAAACACTTGGAATACTAGAGTAAGCCTGTAGAAACACTTAGACAAACCGCTGAAACTACAGACCGAAACGTGAGCCTAAAGTCGACTGCCCCTGAAGATGCTCCTTTCCCTGAAGCAGCCTGCAGTCCGGCATGTCCCCCTCCCGGAGGGGGGGGGGGGCGCCCCCCTAACCGTGCACCGCGCACTATGTCCCCGTCTCAAGGACAGCGTCTGGTCACAGGATCGATGCCCTTATTAGGTAGTGCAACCGCCCCACGTGACACCCCATGTAACACCCCACGTGACCAGCAGTGCCTCGTGCCTCGTGCCCGGGGGGGAAGGGGATGTGCGACCTGCAGGTTAAAACTATCCGGTCACGTCCGTCACAGCCACAACTTGTCCTGTTGAAGTGCACGTCTTCTTATCGACTTGTAACAGCATGTAATCATATAGATAAAAGATTCACCTGGTACTTGTAGTACACGGGTGAAGATCAGCCTTATATAAAAATGGTCGAAAAATCGGGCTAATGAAATGAGTCTTTATGAGAGCCTAATTTCACAATCTAAGAAGCAACATTTATTCTTTGTATATGTCTTCATATTTATCCGCTACTTTTGAGTTGGAAAATATAATAAAATATGTACCTTAATGCAATTTAAAAGTGAAATTGACGGCGTTCTCTGGCCGCTATCTTGTCTTTTTGCATTCTCTCCCATTTCACCAACTCTGTGCTGATATAAGTAACCATTTGACACTGGTGCCAGGCATTCTACTTCTTGTTCCATACTAAAGCTATTTTCGCCCGTATTTAGACTACGTTGTCATTCACCCCTGTAGTGGAAGTACGGGGTGAATCTTTTATCTAGTAATCATAGTGCCGCTCCACTTGAATACAATGGTCGGGCACATTACATGGCACGCTACTTGAACACAGAGTCAACGCGTCTTTGCCCTTATGACAAGGTCCACTCATGGCAACTGGAGGATTGGTATTGAAAGAGTGAAATACAATTCAATATATAATATCTTATACATCCTACTTGACACTGAGCCAACCGCAACCTTTGCCCTACCCTAGTAATGCGCAGCATTTGGTGAGGTGTCTGAACTCAGCTGGGATGGGGTCTGTTGGGGGACGGGGCGGAGGTGAACCCCATAGCACACACCGGAAATGGGAAGTGCACACTGCTCATCAGTCAAGATTCCTTGTTTTCTGCAGAGATTCATTGGTTGTACCGACAGCAAGATCACACCTTAGGGGGATGCCATCCGCACATACCGCAACCTATTGGCTAAAAACAGCAACAAAAAGCCACCTCAATTCAATGCCACTCACTGTACCACTCGGCCATCCACAGTCATTAGTTGTCTACGCCTACTACAAGCGTGGTGCTTTACGTCCTAGCAACATCTAATGTCATAATCAGGACGACACACCGTGATTATCAGGCCTGATATTAAAGCTACATAGTCCGATGAAAACATTAAATTTTAAAAACCATGTAGTGGCCCACGGCCCTCCGACCCACAGTCACACACGGAAGAACACCAAGATTCAATTCAGTGTACGCTTCACCCTTGGTTTATTGAACCCTCTGCTCTTCGCGGCGTCAGTAGTTGTCTGACACGCCCCCTGACTCGCCAGATCCCACATCAACTCTATAGGTGTGTGTGTGGGGGGGGGTCAGCCACACGCAGTAGAGGTCAGCCCAGTTGGGGTCTGACCGGTGGCTACCCGTGCCGCCACCTGGCGCAGTGCGTAGGTACTGCGCTGGTGCACGGCGTAGTCTCCGCTGCTACCGTGTGGTAGTAGAGCTCATGTTCAGACTACTACAACCACAACAGTGACCTAGATTTGATTCTACATATCTAACTTATATATAGGTGCACTTATCAAATATTTGTCACCATACAGTATGGAATAAGGGGCCAATTTAATAGAGCCTGTTACTGCAGAAGCCTATGGTGGAGTTTGAGCATAGTTGTCAAAATTAATTTTGCCCATTTGGCACTTTCAAATATCTTAAAAGTTAGCTATTTAAAATATAAGTTACTTTAAACGAGCTATTTCAAATAGGTTCCTTCAAACTAAAGTAATGCAGATTATATCCGGGAGCTATGGCGTTGGTATACCAGCAGGCACCGCGCCCAGCGCCAAGCCAGAGTGACCTGAATAATAAGCATATAAATAGGCGCGCGGGTGGTGTTTTTTTTGGTTTTGTTGGACCACCGCTAGATGGCGCCCAGATCGGGGTCACAATAGGTCAACCTGTTTAGGCCGTTAGCGTCTGAGGGCCAAGAGTTAAGCGCGTTGCGCTTACTGCATACATTCCGTGGCTTGGTTGGTTCGTTGGTGGAGTTTTACGGCCATACCGTCTGATACAGTCGGTGGCAGAGCTCGGTTCCACACTTGCACACTGTCAACTAGTGTTGATGCACCTAGACAGCTTATTGTGGATGTTGTCATAAGTTCATAACGATAGGCACTATGCTGTCTGTAATCCTGTGGGTTTTGATATCAAATGTTTGTTTTGTTTGTCCTTGCTACAACTAAGGTCATATCAGGAGTAAACCTTGGGAGAAAAAAAAAACAACATAGAATACTAACAGAAATAAATAAAAATCCAGATATCGTACTGACCTTCTTCCATGACCAGGAGAGCTGTGAGTGGAGGGGATTAATAACTCAGTTTCCATGTGCCAGCGTGAATTTAAACCAAATCCCACCTCAGCTCAAAGCGACCCCCGTAGCACTCCCCCCCCCCCCCTGCAAGACTTTAAATTTGCATGCACTCGGCACTTACCTGCTAAAAGTAAAGCTTGTGTTATTTAACGACACCTCTAGAGTACATTGATTGTTTATCATCGGCTATTGGACGTCAAACATATGGTCATTCGGACATATTTCTTTGGAGGACTGCTGCAGCTGCTACATATGCTACTCTTTCCGATAAGCAGCAAGGGGTCTTTTATATGCACTTTCCCACAGACAGGGCAGCACATACCACAGCCTTTGATAAACCAGTTGTGGACAACTGGTTGCGCACTGTAGCTACCACCCTGTTGTGCGTGTGTGGACGCTGTGGTCTCTGCGCATGCTCAGCACGGAGGCCGGTGCACATGTGCGCAGCGAATCACGGGGCCGAGGGGGGGGGGGGGGGGTAAGGAGGGATGGGGAAGGGTGAGAGGGGGGAGGGGGGAATGGGGGGGAGAAGGAGGAGGGGGAAGGAGGGAAGAGGGGAAAGTGGGGAGAGGGAGAGGGGAAGGGGGGGAGAGGGGGAAGGGGGAGGGGGGGGAGGAAGGGGGAGAGGGGGAAGGGGAGGAGGGGGAAGGGGGAGGGGGGAGAGGGGGAAGGGGGAAGGGGGGAAGGGGAGAGGGGGAGGGGGGGAAGGGGGGAAGGGGGAGAGGGGGGGGGAGGAGAGGGGGAGAGGGGGAGAGGGGAGGGGGGGAGGGGGAAGGGGGAGAGGGGGAAGGGGGAGAGGGGGGAAGGGGAGAGAGGGGAGGAGAGGGGGAAGGGGGAGAGGGGAAGGGGAGAGGGGGGGGGGAGGGGAGAGGGGGGGGAAGGGGGAGAGGGGGAGGGAAGGGGAGATGGGGAAGGGGGAGAGGGGGAAGGGGGGGAGTGGCGGGAGAGGGGGAATGGGGAGAGGGGAAGGGGGGAGAGGGGAGAGGGGGAAGGGGAGAGAGGGGGATGGGGAGAGAGGGGAAAGAGGGAGAGGGGGAGAAAGGGGTGAGGGGGGAAAGGGGAGAGGGGGAGGGGGGAGGGGGGAGGAGGGAGGGGGGAGGGGGAGGGGAAGGGGGGAGGGGAAGGGGGAGGAGGGGAAGGGGGAGGAGGGGAAGGGGGGAGGAGGGGAAGGGGGGAGGAGGGGAAGGGGGGAGGAGGGGAAGGGGGGAGGAGGGGAGGGAGGGGAGGGGGAGGAGGACAGATCACAACACAAGTGGGAAAACAACCAGTTGACGCATTGCAGCCGCTACTCGTGAAATGCACGTAATCAATTAACCGGGATCGTGCTGCAAAGCGATCGCATTACAACACCACCACGCATATGTGCAAACTGTGCAACATTACACCGGGTGAAGCGCGTTGTGCAATTTGCTTCCAGTTGTATGGAGGACCATGGAAATCGGGGATTAACACCGGAAATTGGTGTGAGACTCCCTCGGCGGGCGGGCAGTTAGGTGTGCACACAGAGTTTATATACAAGCGCGCCGTGTCAACACTAGACAACGTCCTAACAACACCGCAATTTATATCCAAATGGATACCCACGGATACCGATTTGTGATAGTGAGCACTCCTGGAAGCTTTATAGTACTGCCTCACTGAGATACCGTGAAACTGTCACCATGATGCGATTTCCTACTCAGTTACATTATCCCGACAACCAGTCGTTGCCCCAAGGCTATTAACGCCTGATAGTATGTGATATTATGTGGAAATAGTAAAGACCCTGGTTCTACCATCACGTGTCCAATTATAAACTTAGCCATTTAGCAGCACTTTGACGGTGACAGAAATTCCTTCTTTAAATCAAACTCCTATTTAACTGACACATTTAGGTAATTAAACAATTACACTAAAAGAGGTAATTATTTAAGTGATACATTTTAACTAAAGACTGTACATGATGAAATGCCAATTACTCAAGCTTTGCTGCTTGTATAATCCACGTTGGCAATTCCGTTATTAGAAAATTCACATTTTCTGTTCATGAATCAGTCAAACTGCTTTAACGTGGACCCGATCAATCATCGGACGTCAAATCTGCGATGTGATGGCGGGGCGTGGGGGGGGGGGGGTAGCAAAACAACTCAGGGTTATTGGGAATTGCCTGACTAAGGGCCCATTTCCAAAAACAAATAGGAAACAAAATGGCACAAGAAAAGTGAGGCTTTTCTTTGTGCTTAAAGAAAGGTGTGAGCAGAGGCGACAACTTTTTAAGAGGGCATTTTCCTTTTTTTGACCCTTCAAAGAAATAAATTCTGAGAAATGATAATCTTAAAGTGAAGCCTCAGCAACCTTCGATTTCTTTTTTTCTATTTTGGAGAATACAAACTGAATGATGAGATGTTCTCCCGCCCTCCTCTCTTGGAGAAGGCCATTGCTGATTGACCACTGGCAGGGTGAATGAAATGTGAGATATATTATATTTTAGAAACAATCTGTAGATAGAGTGATAACTTTCATGAATATACCAGACACATATTGAACTATGATTGGAATACTATGTTGATTGTTACGTATGACCCTCGGTATGTATGACCCTCGGTACGGGTATGCAGGTATTGCAATACCTCAGGGAGTTTGACGCCCCTGCCCTGCAGAGTTGTAAACCACTGCCTTGTGGTACAGGTTCTTGACAGAACTGAAGGCTAAGGGAGCAAACCCTGAACAGAAAACCATGTCACTGTGGCAGCATCAAGGGCGGTTGATGTATGGAACTCCCAACATCTCCCGACCAGCCACTGCAGGGACAAATAGTTTTGCGCCTGTCTGGACATGTTCTTGCCGGTGTGAAACCTCTACTTGCTCCCCGAGAGAGTGCCGCTGGTAACTTACAAAAGCCAGCAGCACTTCAACACTTTTGCAGGCAGCTTTCATGAAATGTACTTAGCTAAATGGAGAGCGGCAGTCAAGTAATGAAAGCAGTCTTTGTCGCATTGTGACCGACAGCATGATGATGATGATGATGATGATGATGATGATGACGCATGCATGACTATGTTACACTAGCTCACATTCCTGTTGTTTGTGGTGTGTTCATATGTCTTTGTTGCCAGAGCATGTTCCTTTCCACGGGGGGGAGGAGAGTTCTCCGCCAGCAGCACCGCTAACCTGGTGTTGCTGACATGACATTTAATGTGCCTCTGTCGAACCCACAGATGACTCTTTATTGACTAACCATGAGATCGGGAGCGAACTATGTGGGGGAACTAGAAAGGGAAAGGAAGGGAAACCCCAGACGCCCCTTGAGCCCGCCCTGGACCGGAAAGAGGGTGGATGGGCGGAGAGAAGGTGGCGGAGAAGATGTCCTGCTGTTGGGGCTGTCTGAGGAGAAGTGAGGGACTAAGTCCTCTTCATCGGGTGGCACATTTGAAATCACTGCACCCACTCACTGAATATTATGTATGCCTACGCATACATGGAAACTTTACGCGTATCTGCTGCTCGCGTGTAGCCGGGTAACCCTTCTCCCCCGCTCGCCAGGCTCTGTTGACCGCTGCCCTCACTACCCACTCAGATAGTTCCAAATATTAACCGCCTGCCAACCCTTTCCCACTTTCTTTTTTCCTTGTTTGTTTTTCATAGCTTGTCTTTATTGTCGGTCATCCCGTCGGTTGGTTGGTGGAGTTTTACATCCTGCCAACATCTAAGATCATATCAGGATGGGTACCGACTTGTGACAGTACAGTCATGGTGACTTAATAGTGCTGCCCCACTGGGAAATCAGGCCGCCGGCACCATGACCCAATATCCCACTGAGTCACATTATCCTAACACTGAGGTAACCAGTTCTTGTCTTATCCTATTAATGGCGAGCGCCAGGCTAGGAAGCGACAAGTATAAGTGATTGTTTTGACTCGACCTGGAACCAAACTGCCGAACTCCCGCACACGAGGCCCACGCTGTGCCGATTCGAGCACCGCGCCCGGTGATGTGTGTTGCTGCTCTTCCTGCCCACCTGCATGTAAACCCTCCAGCAGCCGACTGTGAGTGACTAATTCTGTAAACCAAAGCCTTGTAACGTGAGACGCGTCTCATCCCTTTCTCAAACCATTGTAGGGCATCTCTTTATGTAATTTCACACGGTCAGATTGTTTGATGGCGGATTTAATTGTTTTATGTTATTCTTCTGAAAATCCACTGTGTAATGTTGCCAACATGCGCACACCACTACTCATTACTCAGAGTGCTTTGGTGTACTGCTCCAATACTAATCATATTACTCAACTCTGGCAATGTTCCTGCTTTGCTCTTCTATCAACCTGCTTTTAAAAATCTTGTTTGTTTTCTGTTCAGAACCAATGACAAAGGGAATAATTCCCACTCGGAACAAAAGCTCACATTCTCAATATCGCATCCCCATGTGCTACCTCAAGGACTGTTGATAAAAGTGGACAAAAGCAATACGCGTAGAACCCTGCATCATACAACAAACCATCAATGACGGTAATAATGTCTTGAACAGCTGCACACAAAGAACACAATGAAAATAGACTAAAATTTAAATTAGTATCTAAGCATGTTACATACAGTACATAAACCAGTAAATATTATATACTATATACAATATATTATGTATAATATGTAAAGTGTATACATTATACATATCTACAGAAGAGAAACCAAACACGAGCATGGATTGAGTCAAGTATATACTATTCTAGTATATATATGTGGGTATGTGGGTATTGCAGTACCTACCTGCTAAAATACCTCAGGGAGTTTGACGCCCCTGCCTTGCAAAGTTATAAACCACTGCCTCATGGTGAACAGGTACTTGATAGAACCAAAGGCTAAGGGAGCAAACCCTAACAGAAAACCATGCTTCCGTGGCAGCATTAAGGGCGGTGATGAATGGAACTCCCAACATCTCCCGACCAGCCACTACAGCGACAAATAGTTTGCGCCTGTCTCGACGTCTTCTTGCCGGTGTGAAACCTCTATTTGCTCCCAGAGAGAGTGCTGCTAGTAACTTGCAAAAGCCAGCAGCACTTCAACACTTTGCAAGCAGCTTTGATGAAATGCACAACTGCACAAAATAGCGGCGGTTAAGAAATAAAAGCAGTCTTTGTCGCATTGCGACCGACAGCATGATGCTGATGAGTATATATATGTACTAGAATAGTGGATCTATTTACTATACAAATATAAGCAGCCTGTACTGCATATGAAGAAAAGAGATTGCAAGACAAGTGACGCATCAGCACTCACAGTTCTAGTTACACAAGCTGCCGTAGGTGGCGCCCCCATCCAGATCGCTCCCACAGAAATAGCAGGTTCGCGGGATCGAACACGACAGATACCAACCATTGATCAGATAGTTCCAATATCTGAACACCTTATACATCATATATATATATATATATATTATATATATATTATATATAATATATTTATAGATATATATATATGTGTACGTACGTACGTACGTACGTACGTACGTATGTACGTATGTATGTATGTATGTATGTATGTATGTATTTTATGTATGTATGTATATATATATATATATATATTTATAGTATAGTTATACGAGTCTTACCTTGGTACAGATGATGGATAACTGTTGTTTTACCGAGGTATAAGCCTCGGATAGATGTGGGCTAGGGAGAGGTAAGCACGTCCGGTACCAGCAATCTTAACCTACTTATTGAGGATAAAAATGACTTTCAAACAATGGATACTATTACTTTACCGAAAAGGTACACCAACGGAATAGATGTGGCAGGGTGTGGCGGGAGGGCCCTAGCCCACATCTATCCGAGGCTTATACCTCGGTAAAACAACAGTTATCCATCATCTGTACCAAGGTAAGACTCGTATAACTATACTATTTTACCTCGGTAAACAGCCTCAGGCTAGCCTCAGGCTAGGGAGACCTTTACATAATTCATTTTTATCCTTAATATCATTCTTTCTTATTATTATAACATTCTAAATTTTTGTTCTCACCTATTCTTGTTAGTTGGCGAGAAGACGCTTTGCAACGCCGGTAGGCTTTTCTAGTCGTTTATTATAATGTTTTGCAACGACTTAGCCGTCTTCCAGCCTGCATGCGCTAGTATTCTTTTCACAGAAATACCAAGCACCCGTGCCTTGGAGACCATGGCTCCTCTAGTTGAGTGGGAAGAGTATTTACTCGTATCCACTCCAGCCAATTTCAACACCGTAATTGTCCATCTGGCAAGTGTGTCTCGTGAAATCGCCTTATGTGGCTTTATAAAGCTCACTAATAGTTGTTGTGATGCACGTAAATCCTTTGTCTTGTATATATAAGCCCGTATGGCCGACACAACACATAATTTCCGATCATTCGGAAAACAGTCTAAGTGAACCGTTGATAAAGGGTCACCTAACGTGTTCGATTTAAGCAATTTTTCTAAATCAAACGTAGCTTGTTCCTTGTCTATTTCTAATCCAGTTAAGGATAAAGCAACAATCGTCTGTCCTCTGTGTCCGGTTACTAACAATAACAGGACCGCGACCTTAAAACCTAACTGTTTTATATCTAACCACGAGTTGTGAGGCCAAGCCTGAAACAACTTAAATACTATAGAAACATCCCAAAACCGACTATACTTTGGTTTTGGAGGATTCCTTTGATAAATTGAACGAAGTAAATAACAAATAACATAATGTTTTCCAACTGTTTCGCCATCAATTCTAGGTAATATAATTGATAACGCACACCTCGCCGCATTAATCGATCCAAAGGAAAGTCCTTCATCCTCTAGAGAACGAAGAAACCGAGCTACTTGTGAAATCTTTGGATTTGTTGGCTTAACTTTCATTAACAAACAATGTACACCCCATTTCTTTAAATAGGTTGTATACATTTTGACAGTTCCTGGCCTCCAGGCATCCGATACTATCCTATCCTCAGTAATTCTGTCCAATCCAAATTGCTGTAGCTGCTTCCTTAGAAAAGGAATGCCAATAGGGGCGTCGTTGACACGTCGCCGTGAACCACTAGCGGTCCGTGGTGCGTCAGATTCCCGAGTTTTCTTGGGAATCGTATACGATCTTTTGCCAGTTGTGAAACTGCTGGCAGCCAAGGTTGCGTGTCCCAATCGGGCACCACCAGTATCGCATGTGTCCCTTCCAAGCCGATTTTTCTCACTACTCGGCTGATAATGCTAAATGGTGGGAAAATATAAAAATAATTATTTTCCCAGGTAATAGCAAACGCATCTACTTTCCAAGCATCCGGTTCAGGATGCCAAGAAACATAACAGGGTAACTTGTTATTATTTCGTGATGCAAATAAGTCAACTTCAGGTGTACCCCATTTTTCACAAACGAAGTTAAACAAAGGTGTAGAGAGAGACCACTCTAAATGGTCATGGAAATTTCTACTTTTATAATCTGCAAGTGTATTTTGTGACCCTGGAATATGCGCTACAGTCAGCCAGACTTGTTGAGCCTGTGCCCAGTTCCAAATCAGTTTAGATAACTGATTGCAAGACTTTGATTTGGTTCCACCCATGTTACGAATATATGCCATGGCAGTAGTATTATCAGTTAGTATTCTAACCTGTGATTTATTTATCTTTACTAAACTACGTAAGCCCAGATAAATAGCACGCAATTCTAGTGCATTAATATAGTCTGATTTTTCATCATCAAGCCATCTACCTCCTGTTGTGACCCCATCTCGATGAGCTCCCCAACCTTCTAACGAAGCATCAGTAGTAATTACTGTATTAGGTTCCGCCATGCGGATTGGATTTGGTGAACTTGCTATATGTTGCATCCACCATCCAATATCCTGTAACCCTTCTTGCGAAATAAACATCTTTCGCTCAAAATTGCCTTTAGTTCGTGTTAACGCTAAATTTTTATCTATTTCTAGCGACTTAATATGGGCCTTCCCATATAACACAGCAGGTGCATATGATGTCATTATGCCAATAAGAACAGCAACCTGTCTAATTTTTGGCTTTGATAACTTAATAAGCTGAGTCGCTGTAGTCATAAACTTAATTAGTTTTTGTTCTGTTATCGACACTGTAAGGGACTGTGTATCCAGAATAAACCCTAAACATTTGAGTTGTTTTGTTGGTTTAAACACTGACTTTTGTTGATGTACATAAAACCCCAATTTAGTGAGTAATGCACATAAATCCAAAACTGCATTCACACAACCAATTTGTGTTGATGCTATAATAAAAGAATCATCTATGTATGGAAACATTATGTGACCCTTCCTCGCCATTACCGAGAAAACAGGTTTAAGCAATTTAGTAAATAAACGTGGCGCACAAGCTAAGCCATTCGGCATGCAGGTAAACTCATAGAGTTGGTTATCCCAAATAAATCGAAGAAATTTTCGGTATTGTTCCATTATGGGAAGCGTATAATATGCATCCTGTAAATCAACACTAGCCATCCACGCATCTGGTGTAATCAGATCTCGTGCCGTATCTAGAGAGAACATTTTAAAATGTCGATATTCCACCCTTTTATTAAGGATTGTTAAATCCAGGATCATTCGAACATCACCATTAGGCTTCGGTCTCGAGAAAATGTTTGAAATAAACTGTCCTGAACAGTGTGTCACTTTTTGTATAATTCCTTTCTCAAAGAATTTATGTACCTGTTTAGTTAGTGCGTCTCGTTCAACTGGTTGAATGTTATATGGAAAAGGTATTATACTTTGTACAGGAATTTGTGTAAAGGGAATTTGAACACCCCTAACTATTTCTATAATTTCTTGGTCACTAGTAATTTTGTGCCACTCAGAAATATGATTACTAATATTACCAGCCACAAAGTTGCTTACAGTTTGTGTGTTTTTAGAGGCTTCAGGGACTTGTAAAGTTTGTGTTTGGACCTCTACTTGGACCCGCCCCTGGGGAAAGGTCTCGACGAGTTGAACCCTCGGCCTATTGGCCGTGCGGTGTTGTCGGTCCAGCCTGGGCGAGCGCCCCGGCCCCGAAACCCTTGACCGAAGCTTGAACTCGGTCTGGTTCCTCTGGTGAACCGTCGTGGACGAAAATCCCCTCGTGACTTTTTGAAACGAGGAGCTTCCTGTTTCTTCTTGCCATCCATGTTTTTGCCACTCTTGGCTGCAGTCTCTACCTCTTTATAGAGGTATTGTAGTTGACCGCCAAACATCTTGGTGTTATCTAAGGGTTTCCCTTTAATCGGCTCTGGAGCAAGATAAAGCGTAAACTCCTTCCCCTCATTATCGGTAACCTTCTTAGAGCGAGCCACTTGCCAGCATCTGTGCAAACTGACTTGAAGACATTTTCATATCTTCGATACGACAGGTAATTACCTGCCGCCGCTAACACTGCAATGCCTTTGTCCATTGTCTTAGCCAAAGACGAGAACTTATTTTCACTCTGCATCCTATTAGCCACAGGAACAATAGCTGTTAGGGTAGCCAACACTGCCTTATGCACTGTGTGCAACACATCCTCAAACTTCTTACGGTCATCCGTCATATTGACATCCCGATCCATTTCTTTAATGATGGAGTTGGGAACACCCTTTATGCCTGTTAACTCATCTCCTAACTTGGAGATAACCTCCGCCGGTTTGAACGTGCGAAAATGACCATTCACGGTCTCGCGCATAAGCGTAGTGGTTTTAACCCGCTTAGCCTTTGGCTTCTCCACCTTCTTAGCCACTTTAGTGCCAATGTCCGCATAGACCCCTTCATATATGGTGTCTGAGTCTGATTCCGTAGAAGTAGACTCAGTGGACGAATCAGAAGAAGAATATTTCCTCTTCCTCTTCTTCTTTTTGGACTTAGTCTTCCGCTTTTTGCGAAAACCAGTCTCTGCCCGCTCCTTGGTGAATTCATCACCCGAAGAAATCACCTGTTTCTTCTTCTTCCTCCGTTTAGGAGAAGGAGGAGGAGGAGCCTTAAGCTCCACCGCTGAGTCTGTGTCCAAGAAATCCTCATACGAATCCTCTTGGACACTCGGCCTACGCCGCTTCCGAGACACGGGCGATTTGGAAGTCAAGATGTGGCTTTCCAACCGTGCAAAGCGAGCCTCCCAATCTGGAGGCGCAGGCACATCAGGCACTGCGTCCTCGTCCGGGTCGGAGAGGATATGCGCCCGGGGCTGTGTCGACGGCACTGCCGACAACACAGGTGAGGAGTCGTACTCCTCGTCCACTCCACTCGGAACACGCCCCTCGGCTGCTGCTGCACCGCGCTTACTCCGCTTCGTGGCCATCAGGAACTGTAAACAAAGATTTTGGTCAGTCCTGGTATATATATTTGTCACAATTTGGTTGTTTCAAACTCAATTGGACATCTGGTGGTGTTAGAGAACGTGTTTATACCGTTATAACACAGGCGTAATAAGCTAAATTTGTGCGTGGATTGTGGGTCAAACCCAAATCTTTACGCGGGGTCGGGACCAGTGTATCGGCCCGCCCATCCCTCTGTTCCGCACACTTCTCCCACCTGTGACTACTACGTCAACAAGTTGGAGAAAATGCTACGAAACTCGGAGAAACGCCTGAAAAAGTTTTGTCTAGGGGAGTCTATAAAAGAAACCCAGGAGCATCTCCAACATTACTCTCTATTAGAGTACGAGAGAATTTCCACATGAGATAGGGCGAAACCCACATCTCTACCCATAGTCACACGGTGACCCGGGTGTTGACATAACCGCTAATGACCGGTTTGGTTCCTTCGAGAAACCCACTCGAGTGTTCTATCCTTGGTTGTTTATAACCAAATAACTCGTCCAAATTGGACCAACGAAAGTCTAAACTTTCCATATTGATGCTCTAATGCATCATAATTAAGCTAACCACAGTTTTTATTATACTTACTGCGTATTTGCTTGTATGTAGACTAATTTTGCCGGAGCAACCCAACGACACGTTATCCAGTCGTGAGTTGTATATGCTAATTGCTGGTACCGGACGTGCTTACCTCTCCCTAGCCTGAGGCTAGCCTGAGGCTGTTTACCGAGGTAAAATATATATATAGGCGGATTTTCTATTTCTTGTTATCTATTGACACTACCCTTCAGTGAGTGGTATGTATGTCAAGGGCAGCTTGATTATCACCTTATATGATGTATATAGTCATGTAAGGTGATAATCAAGCTGCCCTTAACATACATACCACTCACTGAAGGGTAGAGTCAATAGATAACAAGAAATAGAAAACCCGCCCACCCCACCTCCCTCACTGACAAGCGTATCCGCTCGCCATATGTTGAGTACCACGTGTTACTGTCTGATCAATTATGTAGGGAAATGAAGCGCTTAGCTTTTGCACAAATGGGGGTGGCACCCTTATGCCTTAGGCCTCTTTGCTTGGACCAATCAGAGAGAGCTTTTAGTATATATACCTACATATAAGAACAAATCTTGGGCGCGCCCATAGTTAAAGAGTTTGGGCCGGTGGTGGTCCAAGGATAGAAATTGTACCAATAAACTGCCACTTCAAGTCCATTGACAATACCTCACTTAGAAATGTTCCATAAAACAGAAATAAAACTTAGAGGAAAAAGAGGAAACATACTGTGTAGGTACAACATGTCATTGCTAGTAGCAATGTTCTTTATCTGTTGTGCCTTGTCAGCCATCACGCCATGCTATCTATACATCTATAAAGCAGCTCATTTCATGTAGATACAGGAGAGAATACTGAGCATCATGATCAGCCCTTCTCACAAAGCGCCCCCAGTCTCACAACCTAGGAACCCGTGCCACACCCACGTCACACCACAGCGCTTTACTCCAGCCAACAGCTACCGAAGAGGGGTCGAGTGAATCAAACAAAAGAAAGCTTCATTCAGTGTGCAATTGATGACTTTGCTTTTAAGCACTGATAATTAATCCATGTTTTCCACAATTGTCTATTATTGAGCGTTGTGTGGGTCTGCTAAAACCCACCTGACCCTGAGGCTTGCGGACGGCATTCAAAAAGGCGATTGGGAAATGGATAAACATGCACCAGCTGTGGCAGTGGGTGCTAGTGAGGTTGGTTGGAGTTTTACGTTCTGGCAACATCTAAGGTCATATCAGGACGGGATCCGACGTGTGATAGTGCCCACTCATGCAACTTTATAATGCTGCCCCACTGGGAAATCAGTCTGCCAGCAACATGACCCGATATCCCACTTAGTCACATTATCCTGACACGGTTCTTGCCCGATTCTAATAATGCAGAGCGCTAGGCTAGGAAGCGACAAGTATCAATTTGATAAGTCATTGGTTTGACTCGACCAGAAACCAAACTTCCGATCTCCCACATGCGAGGCCCGCGCTCTACGGATTCGGCCACCGCGCCTGGTCGGTGGTGATGAGAGTGCTGCTGCTGGGAGGTATAAACGAGTGACTGCCTTTCATTGCAGACATTGCCATACCAACTGCACACTAAAAGAAGTGTAGTGGTCTGCACTGACCTCTCAGGCAAGTAACCACATAG
>CM059201.1:8021765-8041670 GCA_030323885.1 Branchipolynoe longqiensis
AACTAGCACATTTCATAGCTGGACCCAGTGTATTAGCATGTGCCATGTGATTCTCACGGGTTTGTTTTGCTTTGATTCATCCCACAATGCACAGCAGCGCTGGAATGGCGCTGTAGTCTATTGTGCAGCCCACCGGAAGTAGATCAGGAAACTGCGCATTACAGGGCGGTGTCAAGTGATAAATAAGGGCTGACCGGGCGGAGTGCACCCCGGGAACACGCGCCAGGCGCCGGGTCATCTGACACAAGTCGCGCAGAAACCCGCCTCACAAATAGTCGAATTGTGTGTGGCTGATATAGAGACCCAACTTAGGCACTACACACATTCCACAACCTTCCTCCACACTGTTCGGGATTGTTCAACCGAACTAACATCAGGGATGATATTTTTCCGTTTTTAAGCGGATTTCCGTGTTTTTTTTCACAGCCTGGGGGCATTTTTGATATTTGATGGGGGTACGGTAGATAACCTCTAGGACAGAAATTTGCTGTCGAGATAATAATCTCGGCTTGATTTCCACATTTATTTTGTGCCTGAAACCACTATCATCCCTGGTATTTCGTAGCCTTGTGTTAAATCTAAGCAAGTGGTGCTGGTGGTGTATCCATATATAGGTGTACTTGATGTGTGTTCTGTTGGATGTCTGTGGGAAAATGCATATAAAAGACCCCTTGCTGCTTCTAGGAAAGAGTAGCCTATGTGGCAGCAGTGGGTTTCCTACAAAGAAATAATGTCAGAATGACCATATGTTTGACATCCAATAGCCAATGATAAAAATCAAAGTGCTCTAGAGACGTCATTAAATAAAACAAAGCTTTCTTTCTCTTGTTGGCCATAATAGGGTTTCCGTGGGAAAATAATTTGAGGGTATGGCAGAATGGGGTGTTAGGGGGTGGGGGTGGGGGGAGGTTTGGGCCCGTATGCAGAGGAGTCAGTGTTAGCGGGATTTGGTGTTGGAGCCTGTTACCGTTTAGCTATCACCGACGTCGGGAACTGTGTCAAGTCGTATGCAGGAGCACGTAACACTTTCATTATAGCTAAACGTGAATTTATTTATAGATTTGGGAAATCCCTCTGCGTCTTTACCCACATATTAGGCTTAAATATATTAAATGCTATCATATTTAACAGAATTAGATACGCAATAAGTGAAATTTCATGAAATTAACCTTAAATTCGAAGCGTTATTAAGGCTACCGCCGCATTGGCGGCGATATTAATAGTTATATTTTCGAATCGACGAACGTAAAGTAAACAAATCGCCGCCGCCGCATCGACGTCGTATAGCGAGTGCATTAGGCCCAAATCTATTCAATGCTGTCATATTTAACAGAATTAGATACGCAAGAAGTGAAATTTGATGAAAGTAACCCTAAATTCGAAGCAATATTAATGCTGCCCTCGAAACGGCTGCAATATTAATATTTTAGAACCAACGAATGCAAGTAACCGCCGCCACCGCCAGTATGGAAAGCGACGTCGATGCGGTGGCGATTTGTTTACTTTACATTCGTCGATTCGAAAATATAAATATTAATATCGCCGCCGTTGCGGCCACAGCGTTAATCTTGCTTCGATTTTAGGGTTAATTTAATAAAATTTCACTATTTGACTATGTAACTTTGTTAAATATGACACGATTGAATAGATTTGATACCTTACACCGCTGTAAACTAGCTAAATTTCTGGTTTACCTTAACCTAGTTTAAGCTTCTGGTGTTAGGCCTATCACTTACTCGTGCATACCATTTTTCGCCGGTAAACGGGAATTCCCGCCAAACACCGTTTTGCCACGCTAACACTGACTCCTGCATACGGCCCCTGGCGGCTTTGTTGTCTCTGACTCCTTGAAGAACCCTTAAAAGAAATTATCCCAACAATTTGAGGATGCAGAGTCATACCCTCAGATTATTTAAGGGTATGGAATTTGACCCATTTTACCCTCTGACACAAACCCTGCATTGCCAGGAAGTGTAGATGCCTACCATTGGCCTGTGGCAGTAATTTGTGTTTAATAGCCAGTTCATTAGTGATAAGTGTTTACCTTTCAGAAACAGGATGCAAGCATCAGTTGCGCATTACATCCCTGCCTCTGATTAATTAATGCTCTGACAACTCGCAATCATTATTGAGACAATACTTGTTAACCAACTGTTTTCACATATTCCTGTTCTTCACAACACTATCAAAGTCTACCGTATATTGTATTGTTAGCCATGTTGTGTTTCAGTATAATATAATGTGTGTTTTTACTATTTAAATAGGTATATACAATGAAAAACAAAGGTATTGTCACAGCAGTGAGTTTTAAATAGCAGAAAATACAAGTTTATGTATAAGTTGAACTGGTGCATCAATGTGTGGGCTGAACTATCTACAACCATTTAATTTAATTATTTTTTATTGAGGCTGTATTTATACTGTCCATAGCATATAAGCCCGGGTACCCAGGCTTGTTTTCAATGCTGGCCAGTTGTAGTGTTGGTGTTATCTTACCACAATCCCGGGACAATCACATCCATTAAAGCTGGGAGGTGGAACCGGAGAGGTTTAATTGATGTGTAATGAGGTTTTAGGCGTTCACAAAGAGGATGCCATACAATGGGTAAGAATGATCCCCTGATAGATAGTGATATTTACTAAATGCCTTTTCTCCCTAATTTAGGGTACTATTCTTTCAAATGAAAAAATGGGGCATTGCTTCCACCCCACCTCACCCACCCATACCTGCCAACTATTACGATTTTGGCGGAATAATTACGATTTTTTTTATTCTCATTCCGCCCTACAAATTATAAACATATTATTCCGCTTTTTCAAAATCAAATTCGAAAAAAGATCCGGCCCGCATCCCGCGTCCCGCCCGCACTGAGGAGTATGCTGGAATTGTAAGTCTTTTACTGCGGGTTTTACACCTGTCCCGATTACTGGTAATAATTTCTTTAATAATGTGCCTAGAATGTCTCTGAAAATGCACCAGAATGCACCATTTTTTATGTATTTTTCAAATTTTTCCGGCGGGGGCATGCCCCCGGACCCCCCTAGAACGCTTGCGCGCCTCGCTTCGCTCGGATGGATTTCTATTATTACGATTTTCATTTAACAAAAGTTGGCAGGTATGCCCACCCCCAATATGGTGCTGTATTCATAATGTGATGATTCCAGATTTCCTGATGTGGTTCCACCATTAGTTCAGTAAGCATTGTGGTAAGCTGAAAACCACCATTGTGTCAATCACTAACTAAGTACCAACTAGACCAGCCGGGGTGTCTGACTGGGCAGAGCACTCGTGGGATCAATCCCCAGCCGCGTCAAACTATAAAGGTTTCACAATTGATACTTGTCACTGTCTTGTCTGATGCTTGGCATTGCTGAGTTTGAGCAGTGACGGATTGTCTCAGTGTCACGATAACATGACTGAGTCGGATATCAGGTCATTGTGACAGTGACAGCGACAGCACTATAAAGTCGCCATGAGTTAGGTATTGTCCAGGCTGGTTCTGAGCTACCAGATATTAATAATAGGGGAAAGGCGACATCTGGTTGGGGCACAATTTTCTTGGTGGCCAATAGGAGTGTCACTTCTTATGGCATGGCTTATGCAAATAAGAAATATTTCCTCTACGCAGCCGCCTGCAGCGACCCCTGTTATCCAGGAAGAACTCAGCGTCCTTCACGAACCAGCACACCGCCGCAGCCTAAGGGCTTCGGGTTGTCGCTGGTGCCTTCAGACTTTTTGCTAGGTCGCTGTATTTATTATTTTCGCTTGTTTTGCGCTTGTCTCTCACTTGGTCCTGATTGGGCTGTGAGTTGTTTGCGACTGATCGGCTCGATGCCTTTCCTCCAGTCGTGTGGCGCCTACAATCGAGGGGGCGCCTGGGTGGGTGTCGATACGCCATCCGGCACCCAGCACTGGGGTGCAAACAGTTTATCAACATCTTTTTTATATGCAGTATAACCTCTCTAAATCGACCGATCATGGGAACAACTTTAAATGGTCCAATTAGGGAGGTGGTCGGTTTAGGGAGTTTTTTTAATCGTTACAATGGCATTGTATGGGTGATCGTTTGGGACCCCAAAAAGCGATCGATATAGGGGAATGGTCGATCTGTGGAGGTGGTCGGTTAAAGAAGTTTTACTGTATATATTTTAATGACAGTTTTTTCCTGCACACTTCTCAGAATCTCTAAGCGCTGGCATATGCAATTTCCATTTCCGTACCCGGCCTCTCTGAATCAGGACCATACTCAAATATGCGCCATTCTATAAATAAGCGCCTTACTCAAATAAGCACCGTTCTACAAAGAAGCGCCTTCCTCAAATATCCGTCATTCTATAAATAAGTGCCTTACTCAAATATCCGCCATTTTACAAATAAGCACCATACTCAAATATCCCCCATTCTACAAATAAGCACCATACTCAAATATGCACTATTCTACAAATAAGCTCCTTACTCAAATATGCACTATTCTACAAATAAGCTCCTTACTGAAATATGCACCATCCTACAAATAAGCGCCTTACTCAAATATGCACCATTCTACAAATAAGCGCCTTACTCAAATATGTGCCATTCTACAAATAAGAGCCTTACTCAAATATGCATCATTCTACAAATAAGCGCCTTACTCAAATATGCACTATTCTACAAATAAGCTCCTTACTCAAATATGCACTATTCTACAAATAAGCTCCTTACTGAAATATGCACCATCCTACAAATAAGCGCCTTACTCAAATATGCACCATTCTACAAATAAGAGCCTTACTCAAATATGTGCCATTCTACAAATAAGCGCCTTACTCAAATATGTAACATTCTACAAATAAGCGCCTTACTCAAATATGTGACATTCTACAAATAAACGCCTAATTCAAATAAGTGCCGTTTTACAAATAACCACCATACTCAAATAAGCGCCATTCTACAAATAAGCACCTTACTCAAATATGCGCCATTCTACAAATAAACGCTGTACTCAAATATGCACCATTCTATAAATAAAAGCCTTATTGCACCTTTCTGCAAATAAGCGCCTTACTCAAATATGCGCCATTCTATAAATAAGTGCCTTACTCAAATATGGGCCATTCTACAAATAAGCACCATACTCAAATAAGCGCTGTTCTACAAATAAGCGCCTTACTCAAATATGTGCCATTCTACAAATAAGCGCCTTACTCAAATAAGCGCTGTTCTACAAATAAGCGCCTTACTCAAATAAGCGCTGTTCTACAAATAAGCACTGTTATACAAATAAGCACCATCTAGATGGCATATATGCAGCATTCCACAGGTAAGCACCCTTCCACGAGTAAACGCTGCCCCAATTAAGCACCGTCCCTAAATGAGAAACCTCAGTGTGCTCATGTACCATGTCCATGTGCCCCTTTCTCACCTCCTTTGAATACACATCGTCCTCTCAACGCCACGCGTCCTGATATGACCTTATATGTTGCCAGGACGTAAACCAACCAAACTTTATTCCTGGATAGGCGCAGTTACCAAGCACCATCACTCAATAGTTGTCATCTCTAAATAACCAGTGTCCTTCAAAAACGAAGGAAATTCTAAATAAATGCCATAATCAGATAAGCTCACAAATCAAATAGGTGCTAGAACAAAATAAGTACCACAACAAACTGAGCACCAGAAACAAATAAGCTCTTGAACTAAATAAATGTCATAACCAAATAAGCACCAGAACCAAATAAAATCCAAAACCAAATTGGCACAAGAACCAAATAATGTGTCTGTTTGTTTCACGATCCCCATCACAAAAGTAAACATCGGCTATTGGGGGTCTAGAACCAAAAATGAATGTGAGCTGGCGCTATTTAAACAAACTACCATTGCTTAATAAAAGAAACAACCAAATATGCGCCACAACCAAGTGATTGCAATAACCAAATAAGCACCATAAGCAAATAAATACCATATTCAAATAATTATAATAATAGCACCAACTTCAAATGAGCAGTATCACTGCTAAGTAAGTAATTGAATGTCCTGAATGTAGGCCATCCCCAAATAAACACCTCCCTGCATCAGCTTCCCTAAAGCGCCTGTCACACCTTACCGGACTGAGTACCGGACACCACCGGACAAAGAATTTTCTAGTCTGGTGCTGTCTGGTACACAAAATGTATCGAAATGGTGCGTAATTGGGTCAATTGCCACCGGACAAGTACCGTACATGTACCGGACGAGTACCGGACGAGAACCGGACGAGAACCGGATGAGAACCGGACGGACTGCCCATCAACCGGACACGTACCGGACTGGATTTTTTTTGATTTTCTTGGTATTGTCGTGGGGGTGATGAAAATGGGAAATATTGCGCGTAGAACGGGACTCGAACCCACATCTCTTTGCATTCCTGGCCAGTGTGCTAACCATTACACCACCGAGGATCCATGATATCGACACACTACCCATGCCTACCTGTCTATGTGGTTACTTGCCTGAGAGGTTAGTGCCAACTACTACAGTATATATATATTTTATTGACGTTCTCGTCACCGGACAATTCTGGAAGCAAACCGGACACAACGGATGGGTCCCGGACACCAATGGATGGGTACTGGACACATACGGACATGAACCAGACAAAACCGGACACCAACCGGACACATCAGTCCGGTGGTGTCCGGTAGAAGTTTTGTGCATGTTCAAAACTTCTACCGGACACCGCCGGATGGGTATTGGACATGTACCGGACATCACTGTACACCAGCGGACAGTGTCCGGTTCCCCAGTCCGGTAAGGTGTGACTGGGCCTTTAAAAAGGATATTTGCTATATCCAAATAAGCTTCATTCCCAAATAATTACAACTACAGAATATGCATTGGATACAAGTTTATGTTTTTATGATTTTCAAAATAAAGCGCTCGAAATAAGAGGCTCCGTTTAGGCTAGCAAGCTGCTGGTGAGTCGCAATTCTGTGCCTATAATTGTCGATTCGCCAGGCCTATTTCAGAGACCCGCATTGGCCCAACGGCTATTTAGTAATAAAACTAAATCAACAAAGGAAATAAAAAAGGAAATAAAACGGGCCAGAACGAGGCAGATAGACCCCGCCGGCGGCCGGCTTCTATTTGTCCGATATCTGACTGTATCTGCAGGATTTGGGTGCAGCTTGGGCCGCGGGGCGAAGGGGCCGACACAGGGGGGGGGGGGTGCGAAAATAAAACATGCACATACACCGGGGTGAGGCCTCGTGGGAGGTGGGGATGTGGCCTGTTGACTATACAAATATAACCCATCACACTGGATTTTTTTATATATATATTTTTTTATTGAGGCTGTATTTATACTGTCCATAGCATGTAAGCCCGAGTACCATGCTTGTTTTCAATGCTGGCCAGCTGTAGTGTTGGTATTGTCTTACCAAGCAGTAGCTGCTGATAAGTTATTTGATTGTCTGCATTTCAGTAGCAGATAGATAGTCTGTTGGTACGTTTAGAAGCTTATGTTAGTTTTTTTGGGCCATCTTGGCATGGTATTTTTGTTCTATTCTTATTACTATTGTCATGGGGGTGATGAAAATGGGAAATATTGCGCCTAGAGCGGGACTCGAACCCACATCTCTTTGCATTCCAGGCCAGTGTGCTAACCATTACACCACCTAGGCTCCCTGATATCAATACACTACCCATGCCTACCTGTCTATGTGGTTACTTGTCTGAGAGGTCAGTGCAGACTACTACACTATGTTAGTTGTTTTCCTAAGGTTCTATGTTAGTGTTTTGGGGTTTTCTTGGGAAGAGTTTTCCGCTTTTTTCTACTTAATTCTATACTAGCCTATTTTATTTACATGTCCATAGGCCTGTATGTAATAGGTGGTTGAGTTATGTTTGTTTGAATTTGATATGATTTATATTGTTGTTGGATATGTTATCTGGCTTTTATATTTCCGGTTATCCCGCCCTGGGCTGTCCAGTTGGTGGGCCATGACATATCACCTGCCCACTTGTGGTGCAGTTCAGTTGGGGTTCCCAGTTTTTATTTTGCACAGATTTTGCACAGTTTTTATAGATGCACATCATGTTAAGCCACAGTCACACTGCGGCTTGCGACCACTTTGCGACCACTTTGAGACCAATTTGCGACCACTTTGAGACCAATTTGCGACCACTTTGCGACCAAAGAACCCAGTCACCGGCGACCTTGCGACCAAAGCAATGCTGAACTCCTTGTGACCATTCTGGTTTCAATGATGTTTTTAGTGCAGTAGCTGCCACCTCATTGCGACCATTTTGGTCGCAATGTCGTCGACCATTGAGGACCATTTTGCGGCCTCTTTGCGACCAACTTTTTTGTGTGGTCGCAAGCAGTCACAAGCAGTATTGTGCATGGGTTTTTAGATTATAGCATATATGTAAGGGACTAAGGGACTAACTAGTGTCCCGGGTTGAAACCAAATTGATCTACCATTTACCAATTCGCTGTCTCAATTCCCGCCATGTAAAAATCAGTCTGAGCAGTGAGTCCTTGTGAATGTGGCAGAGGCCATCAAGGCCTACCTTTAATAACTGTTTCTTTTGTTGCGATGTGGCTGACATTTAAGTCTTTGACACTAACCGAGCATTTTTGTGTAATCAACCTTCATTTGATCCCAGTGCCAGGTGTGCAGGCATCCGATTACCTGGGTTGTTTTTTAAGACTACATCACCATTCCAGTGGCGTGGTGCATTGTGGGATGCGTGGAAGAAAAACAAACCCGCGACAAGCACATGGCACATGCTAATACACTGGGTGCAGCTATGAAATATGCTAGTTTCAGCTCATCTCAGCTCTTGTTTGATACATAGAATACCAACTAAAAATTATATATAATAAATTAATATATTAATCTTTTATCCAGCATTGCATTTACATCAATATAATCAGCACATCTTATGCCATGTACATTTAGATTTAGACAAATATGGCCACTAAGACTACTAGACTTAGAGCCATAGCCATAGTCAGTTTTACTTATTTTATTCATGTTTTTATTTATATCCTATGGTTAATGACATATGTGGAACTAGAAAATTAGTAGGGTTAATCATATATTGGTTATATGTTTCTCTGAAACATGTGTCTGTTGACACATTTGGCATTTTAATATTTGGAACAAGAATTAATAATAGTGATGTGGATATCAGCCTTAAAGTGACAGATTGTTTTGTGTGGAATTGTATTTTCTAAGCTCAAAATGTTTAACTATGGCTAGTTTTGTATTAGTTATATTCATCAGATCATTATATTCCATGTGTGCATACATGTTTATGGAAAATTGTTATGTATTTCTATTAATTTTGAATAAAATAGAAGTTTTGCCCTATGCGTATCGGCAAACTGAATGGCCGTACGCATTTGCTTTGCTGCCAACGCCGTTTTCAGTGCATGTGCATTCGGAACAGTGATCTCGTCTTTCCGGTGAGGATTTATTTTGGTTCAATTTTGTTCCCCTCGAAATGTGTCGATTTTCAACTGCACAAATGCAGGTTGGCACTTGTTGGGCAGCGTGTCCTGGTGGGGAGCCCCTATGCGCTGTGGTGTAGGTGGGCGTTGTTACTCCGCCGCCAGCTGGCGGTACGCAGGGTTAACACCAGCGCCGTCTGCGCCTGCGCACTGACGCGGACAGCTATCTGACGGTGCTGATTGCCCGGATCTGGCGCCAACTCGCCATGCAAAGGGGATGAATGCAAAGTGGAGAAACACATGTGTGGGCATAAGGAAGGTTACTTGGTTGTTGGGGTTTTACATCCTGGCAACATCTAAGGTCATATCAGGATGGGTACTGACTAGGGACAGTGCGTACTCATGGCAACCTTATAGTGCCTCCCACTGGGAAATCAGGCTGCTGGCACCATTCCCCAATATCCCAGTCACATTATCCTGACACTGAGCTAACCAGTCCTTACCTATCCTATTAATGCCGGGTGTCAGGCTAGGAAACGACAAGTATAAATTTGATAAGTCATTGGTATGACTCGACCGGGACCCAAACTCGTGACCTCCCGCACGTGAGGCCACTGTGCCGGGTACATAAGGAAGAGGTGTGTGTGTGGGATGCGGGGGGGGTGGGGTACCCCTCAAAAAGGCATACCAAAATAGAAGGATAGAAATGCTGAGCTCTAGATTCACTGGATTTTGCAGATATGTTATGTTAGATTACTCCAGAAATATAGCAGCCTGGTACTGAGATTTCTATATCCACCACCCCCCCCCCCCCCCCACCCCTCCGTGCTGCTTTCAAGACCTCCACTCTCACTGCCCACACACTCACTGCCCACACTCCCCAAAGTCACCCTCCACTTTCCCCCATCAATCTCATCCATCAATCTCATGCATCAATCTCATGCATCAATGTCACCTTCACTCCTCACCCAAGAGATTTTACAGATGCTATCCAC
This sequence comes from Branchipolynoe longqiensis, assembly GCA_030323885.1. Taxonomy (NCBI): domain Eukaryota; kingdom Metazoa; phylum Annelida; class Polychaeta; order Phyllodocida; family Polynoidae; genus Branchipolynoe; species Branchipolynoe longqiensis. The sequence continues at coordinate 8,032,177 of CM059201.1, forward strand.
CAACGCTTTCCGTATCACAGTTGAGTCATAGGTTTCTGATAATCACAAGGAAGGAACAAGAGAAATTAAAGTACATTTTTTTAAAGATAAAGAAGTAAATAATGTTTGTGTTTAATAGAACCCTAGTATTTATCATTGTGGCATGTACAGTGTGACGTCATGCTTCAGCTACACGGCTAGCCCCGATGATACCCCTAAGTCTGACCCTAACCTTTCCCAACGTCACACCTCACTTCTCCATTTACCTTCCTCAGGTCACTAGATAAAGTATTCCAACACGGCTGTGTTCTGTATTAAATCTCCCGTCCTCATATGACCTTAGATGTTGCCAGGACGTAGAACGCCAACAACCAAATATCTAAGTTGGATACTACACTGGTGTTCTCTGTGGCGGAGTGGTTAGAGTGTCTGACTTTTTTCCAGGTCGGACTCCTAATCTGAAGGTCAGTGGTTCGATTCCCCGTGCCCCCCATCTCTGCCAATTTGGATTTCCACCGCTGTGTATAACTTAAAGCGTCACCAAAGGCCAGTTGCTCTCATATCATGTCTAAGTGGTGTGGGAGGTTAAAAATCCCTTGGGTCGGTAAAAGTGTAGACTCGTGCTTTCTATCGACAAACTGTCTAATGGTGAAAACAAGTCTATTCAGACTTATCCATGATAGGCAGTATAAATCTTCAAGAAGAAAAAAAGAAAAGAAAAAAACCAGCACAGTTCGAAAACGTGACAGTTCCATGTATGAATGCTGTGAGAGAACTTACAACAACATTAGTTTTTACACATAGCAAAAAAATATAGAAGAAAAATGGAAACCTGAATGAAAATGTGCTTGCCAGAGCCCCCTGTCGGCAGAAGTGAGAAGCAACAAGCGCGGCTCTAACTGAAGCATGGTACGCAGGCGCAGTGGCTGTGTTACGATGTACCCAGGTACTGATTGCCCATGTGCGACGCCGCTGCACGAAGTGTAACCAGTGGTGTGTGACCAGTAAACACTGATTGCGCATGTGCGACGCCACTGCACGAAGTGTAACCAGTGGTGTGTGACCAGTAAACACTGATTGCGCATGTGCAACGCCGCTGCACGGAGTGTAACCAGTGGTGTGTGACCAGTAAACACTGATTGCGCATGTGCGACACCACTGCACGAAGTGTAACCAGTGGTGTATGACCAGTAAACACTGATTGCGCATGTGCGACACCGCTGCATGAAGTGTAACCAGTGGTGTGTGACCAGTAAACACTGATTGCGCATGTGCGACGTGGCTGCACGAAGTGTAACCAGTGGTGTGTGACCAGTAAACACTGATTGCGCATGTGCGACGCCGCTGCACGAAGTGTAACCAGTGGTGTGTGACCAGTAAACACTGACTGCGACGCCGCTGCATGGAGTGTAACCAGTGGTGTGTGACCAGTAAACAGCACTCCGTGACTGTGAACGCCTCATGTGTCTACCAGACCACAGTCGCCCAGTCAGTAAGTACCCAGCCGCTAAGTGGATTAAACACCTGCATCACATTCCCCACGTGGTGTCGTGTTCACTGCAGTGCTTGGCGACCCGCCCAGATAACAGCCATATTGGAGGTCAGATATCGCAGTTTTTTGTTTTAGCCAAGTTTATATTAAGCGCCATCTTTGTTTGATCTATCCGAGTGGTTGACAGAAAGTTGCATTAGAAGACAAATTTGGTGAATATAATATATTATAATATATTATTCTATATTATGTATTATATATTATTATGTTATTATATATTATATTTGAATATATGTTATATTTAAAAATCGAATGTAAATACTTAAGTGGTAGTATATTTTCAACAACAAAATATCATTTTCTTCTAATGTATCAGCAAAATAAAATGAAGCCAAAATAAGCTGGCATTATGGTACCGCACTTCATATAGATAAATGCAACAATATCTGGATGGTTGGTACCCAGCCCTTTTTCACATAGCTGGTTTTCATTAAATTCCTTCAAAATATATTATTAAAGACACAAGAATCCATATATTATGATGCAGTGGCGTAGTTTTGAAATATTGGAAAATACATTCTAAGACAGTCATTTTTTTCCAATTGTTCGAAGTATTTTTCCACTGTGGTGTGCCGACCAGTATGTACTGCGCATGTCTGTCCTGTTGAGAAGTTCCGGCGACCTTGTATTAATTTAACGGATGCAATCCGATAATCCATCAGCGGTTTAGATCTGTACATTAAGACTAATGCCAAGTACACACCTACCGTTTACGATTCGCGCACTAAAACTCGCGACTCGACCCGACCCGCTTAAAACTGAAAACGGGCTGATTCATTTTTCGAATCGCGAATCGCAATTGTAAGGAAGCAGTTTTAGCCCTAAAAGTGCGTTTTAAGTCGTGAATCGCAATCGGTAGGTGTGCTAGGGGAGTGCACACCTCACGACTTTTGGGGAGTTTTTGATCGTATACGGTAGGTGGGTGCGGAAAAACGGTAGGTGTGTACCTAGCATTAGCAATTAGCAGGAGACAGTCAGTGAGTAGTAAAGTGGTAATGGCCAATGCGCAATTATGTCGTAATTGCCATGCATCAAATGTAGCTCGTACAGTCCAGTAGTAGACAGGAACTGTGTAAGTTAGGCCCTGCTGCTGAAACTCAACCCGAGGTACTGCGCCTTATATAAGGTAACAGTCACCAATGTGCCATCTAATAATACTTAGTACGCTGGTTATGGCCATACAAAAGTTGCGTATTAAAGTAGTGGGACCAGATTATAACACAAACATCAAATATAACATGTGTAATTAAGTGATATTATACACATATATACACATAGTTCTACATAGATGTACAATATCGTACACAGATGCGCAACATCATACACAGATGCACATTATCATGCACAGATGTACAATGTCATGCACAGATGCACAGTGTCATACACAGATACATATTATCATACACAGGTGAACAGTGTCATACACAAGTGCATATAATCATACACCAGTGCATATAATCATACACAAGTGCATATAATCATACACAAGTGCATATAATCATACACAAATGCATATAATCATACACAAGTGCATATAATCATACACCAGTGCATATAATCATACACCAGTGCATATAATCATACACCAGTGCATATAATCACACACAAGTGCATATAATCATACACCAGTACATATAATCATAGACAAGTGCATGTAATCACAGACAAGTGCATATGGGTGCTTCTTTGCTGGTGGTCCTAATTGGTTGGTTCTCACAGAGTAACTGTTTTCTTCTAAATTAATTCCCCTTTTTACACCAAATCATGAAAAATCCCTTTGTTATACCCCCAAGAAGCAATGAGAGCAATTCAGTGGTGAAAAAATGTATGGTTTATTTTTTATAGCTAAAATTGATGCAGTTGTCACGGAATTATGACAGCTAAAAATGGGAAAAGTGATACTGTGCTGCTTGTGTTGGAAGCTACATCATAGCAGACCAAAATATTCAAACATAACTAGTTTATTTGCAAAGATGAAACATGTAAAAAGGTTAGAAACCAAATTTTAGAACTGTCGAATGTGTCTTTGTAAGACAAGGATGCTTGAAAGTGAGCATAACGCACGTTTCACGACGTGTCACGTCGTGAAACGTGCGTTCACCTTCAATTTTCACAATATTGAACAATGCAAGCTAGGAAAAACTTTGCTAATATCAATAGCATAGCACCATAGATGCGTAGATCTAAACACGAAAGTTGTTATATTATTTCTTAACATGCATTAAAAGTGCAATAAAAACTTTGTGTCACGGGTGAAACGTGCGTTATGGCAAAAAACTATTACATGATACAGAATCCAACAACAAATCAAAACTATTCTTACTATGATTTTCAAATGCACTGTGTGCATCTACACACAATTTGGTGACGTTGCGTTGATTCACAAACAGGAAGTTGTGTTATGATGCAATAACTGCGGCGTGTCACACGTCGATGAAGAAGAAACGTGCGTTACGCTGTTGTTGTCTTCATCCACTAATACTCCAATTTACCCAATTTAGAGGACACAAAGGACCCAGGTAGGTGAAATTCCAAGCAATTATATATCCATGATCAGTTCATAATGGTATTTTATAATGTAGAACCTTTTAATTAGGAAATACAATGCTCTGATCTGTTTGATGCACTCTCAAGCAGGCTAGTTTCCATGTTGTCACATGAAACGCGCGTATCATGCAGAATCACCATTTCCTGGTTAGGGACCACAATGATCAAAACCCAAGCATATGTTTAATCACAAATAATTATATATTGTACTGGATGCAATCCTTTCAAATTATTTCTCGATCCACAAATAAGTCTTTATAAGAAGAGAAGTATCGGTCAAAACATAACGTTCGTTTCCCGCGACTCGCGAAACCCGGCGCCATTTTGAATCGGATTTTGTCACACGCAACGTGCGTTACAGTAATCATTTCTGAACTGTTATGATTTCTGTGTGAAAGATGGTGACATAGTATTAACGATGGTGTAATCCTGAGTTTATCTAAATGTAATTTTATTGACTTCTATCTGACGAAAAACGATGTAATGTGATCTATATAACGTACGTTGCAAGTGACATTGTACGCTTGCAAATCTTTTTTGCTTTGGGTTTGTTATGGTTGATGTTTGTCAGTTCCTGATCTTTTATGATTCCTTTATGAAAGATGATGCTATGATATTAATGATGGTGTGATTTTGAGATGATTTTAATGTAATTTTGACAAAAAAAACGATTAAATGTGACTTAAATAACGTACGTTGCATGTGACATGGTGTGCTTGCAGAATACTTTGTTCTGGTTTTTTATTGTTGTTTTTTGTCAGTTCCTGATTTGTTATGATTTCTGTGTGAAAGATTGTGCTATGGTATTAATGAAGGTGCAATCTTGAGATTATTTTAATGTGATTTTGCAATCTTCTATCCGACATAATACGATAAACTGTTACCTAAATAAATGTTCATCACATGGGATGTATGTGTTAGAGTGACAATTATTCGTTTGTTTTCTAGTTAAGACTGCCATGGACCGAAACATATTGAGAGTGTCAAGAAGACTCTTTGAACGGACTAAGGAGAGTGAATCAACAACTCAACCGGCTGATGTCTCCAAACCATCAAGCCAGTCCACTCCCCCGCCGCCCCCTGGCATTTCACCTTCTGCTTGGCGTCAACGTCTTTATCGGGAAAAGGTGAGAAATGACCCACAAAGGAACAAATTCCACAAAGCTGCTGAAGCCAACAGAGCAAAAGAATACAGACTGTATCAGACATATATGTCACCCAATACGAAGGCAGAAAAGCGGGAAATGGCGAATGTGCGCATCAGAAGATTTCGAGAGAAACAAAAGCTGAATGGCAACATTGGACAGAAGAACAAACCTGCCACAAGATTTGCAGTCGAGAAACGTTGTGACACAGACCGCTCACGTCAACAACGCTACAGAGCCAATTTGTCGGCAAATAAGGCCGCGATAAACAAAAAGAAAAGGGACAGAGCAGCTAAAGCAAAGATTACAGTGCCATCCCCAGCACTAGAAAGTCCACAAGTAACTCCAGCTGCAGTGTTATCCCCTGCACTAGAAAGTCCACAAGGAGCAGTGCTATTCCCTGCCCTAAATAGTCTAGAAGAAACTCCCACAAGCTACAGAACAAATAGTGCAAAAAGGAAGGCTGTTCGAAAAGTAATATTGTCAATGCCAAACTCGCCAAGAAAATATGCTACAGTTTGTCAGAGTCTTCGGACAACGAAATCTCCTCGTAAAAAAGCAGCTTTGGAGACATTAGGGATTGGTGTCCTTCAGGAAACCATCAGGAACCATACGGCTGCAGATGAATCTCACACAGCAATTAAAGAGGTTGTCAAAAAACTGTCCACAACAAGGGCCAAAGTGATGAGGAGGAAGAAGATCATCATAGTGAAAGCACTATTAAACAATTTCAATCAGCACAGCATCCTTCACTCTCAACTGCAACGTGACTTGAAAGTCAGTAGAAAGTTCCTTCTAAAATGTCACCAGAACAATGAAGAAGACTGCTTGGGATCAAAGAAAAGGAAGGATGCACTAGCAGACGAGACAAAGAAGAAAATTGAGGACTTCTATAACCGAGGGGACATCACAAAGGTTAACCCAACCACCAAGACAGTCAGCAAGAAGACCATGCAACCCACCAGGTACATGGAAACTACTCTGGCAGATGCCCACCGACAGTTCTGTACAGAAAACCCAGATGCTATAGTTTCATTTTCAACATTTGCTGCCTTGAAGCCTGGAATGACAAAAACATCAAAGAACATTCGCTTGAACACTTGCTGCTGTGAGTACTGTTGCAACGTTGATCTGAAAACCAAAGCTATCAATGGGTTTTGTCTCAAGAAGGGCATGCCAGATAAGGTGTTACCTTGCAAGAGTCAGCTAGCAGACATGACTCTTTGCAAGCGTCCCATTGGAAGACATCATCCAAAGCGGGAATGCCTTGACCGGGCTGTGACAGTTGTGGCCCTGGTGCTGTTTGGCAGCATATATTGCCCCTGCCCGAGCTGTATGCTGATGTGCTGGTCAAGTGGCAGAAGTGGGCCACTCAAGCAAGCACTATCATCGTCAAAAGCGGGAAGGAAAAGGTAATCAACCGCAAGATGTTGCTTGAAAAAGAAGGCCCTCTGAAGCAGCTGTTGGAGGAACTCCAAGAGGAATTAAAGTCTTTTGCAGGTCATCTGTTCACTGCCCGATGGCAACACCAAATGTATAGTGGGCTGATACGTGATGTCCCTGAAGGGTGGCTTGTGACGACAATGGACTTTGGGGAGAACTTCACATGCTTCTACCAGAATGAAGCTCAAGCAGCCCACTGGACACGAAGTCAGGTGACAATCCATCCTATTGTCACATTCTACCGTTGCCCAGATGATGATGTTGTCACAAAAGAAAGTTTCGTAATCATCTCTGATGATCTGAAACATGATTCCAATGCTGTACACCACTTCACATGTTTGGTGATGCAGCTCCTGAAGAAGAGGGGCCTCATGTTCCAAAGAATGGTGCACTTTTCAGATGGATGTGCAGCCCAGTACAAGGGGAAAACCAGTTTTGTTGATGTTTCTTTCTCAGCAGAAGACACAGGGATCCTCAGCGAGCGCCACTTTTTCGGCTCAAGGCACGGCAAGAGCGTGTGTGATGGAGAAATCGGTGTTGTGAAGCGCTCTGCTGCCTTGGCCATCAAGGCTGGAACTGCAATCATTTCCAATGCAGCAGAGCTGCACAGCTACTGTGCCAAAAAGCTGACTCTGCCCTCAGACAAGGCAACACACTCACACAACAGGCGTACTGTACTGTTTGTGCCGATGGGAGCAGTACAGCGTGACAGACTGGGCAGGACCAGCAGTGAAATCAAGGCAGTGTCTGGAACTCACACTTTGCACGCTATCCGAGGATTACGGCCATACCAGGTCTCAGCAAGGACACTCAGCTGCTTCTGCAAGTTCTGCCAGGACCCTGCTTCAGCACTAGATGGACAAGAAGCATGCCAACATCTTTACATCTGTGGCGAGTGGTCACCTCACAACTTGCTAAAAAATCAGCCTGCCAAGCGCCATGGCCGTCGTGCTGTCAATGCAGATAAAGAGCCTCCCATCACGCCTATCTTAGATCATGAGGTAGGTATGATTGGCATATTACATGTGCATGGATCTTTAATTCCTTATATTATTCTCGCCCTTATTTTCCTGTGGATATGTGTCTTATTAAATTTGTCTTGGAATAACTTAATTATCTTCTGATTCAGTTTTCACATAAAAACTGTTTTTGTGTTACACAAAAGTTTTCCTTTTGAATGATAACACCATGCCTTGATATTACAGTTACCATTGTTGGTGGAAAATGATGCACCTACTGACTCTCCAGAGATCATCTTGGACTCCTGTGTTTCTGATACACCAACTGAGGGAAGACAGTCTGGAGAATGCAACAGCTCAGACAGGTAATACTAATAAATTTGAAATCTACTTTATTTGTAAGAATTGACTTGAAAAGATATCATGACTGATTTAGTGCTTGCAATACATTTATAACACATTGTTTTATCTTCCTCCCACACCTACATGCATGCATGTATCACAATTTGTGTGTATACAGGTGCCTTTCTAGTTTAGGTGTGATTAAACAACCAACTAATCTTTTTTGTTCAGATTCCCATATGGCAGCTGGGTGAGGGCAAAGCTGAACGTCGAGGGCTGCAGTCGGACAAAGTGCTACAATGGAATGGTAACTTGTTTAGACAAAAATATATAATGTATATTAAATATAAAAATAACTGATTAGTAGTGGACTAGCATTGAAGAGTTTGAGGCAGCATACTAGGAACTACATTTTATTTTGTCCTTCCATTCCTTGTTTTTGTGTTGTTGTTGTTTTATGTCCTAGCAACCATTTCTTTGACTGTTGCTTCCTGTCTCTGAATGTGATGTGTTCTGGACTGCAACTTATATTGTGATTTCACTTGTTGGCTCTATTCTAGGTTCTGGACTTCAAGGCTTCATCTGGGGAAGCACAGATAAAGTTCCTGCGGGGAAGTCTGAATGGCTTCTCATTCCCCGCAACTGATGACATCGCTTGGGTGTCTGCTGATCTGCTTACAAATCTAAGCCCACCATCTACTGACCGCCGTGGCGTGCAGCTATTTTTTCTGGGAAAATAAATATTGTTTGATGTGAAAATTTCATTTTGTTTTTCATGAGAACAGATAAACAATTCAATTTTCATGTTAAGTTTCAGTCAGTTCACATAAATGTTATCAGTCACGACAATATATTTGTTTACATAAGCAAAACTTGTAACACTCAAAAGCCATACTTGCATACATGTAATGTGTAGAAATAATACCCTTAACAAAAACTTCTTTTTTTTTTGCATACTTTTAGCAATTTCTGAGCCAAGTTATTATTGAGTGTCACATGAAACATGCGTTACAACTCCAATAACATCAGAAGTTATGGAAGTATTCCAAAATTACTTTGAAATATGTCCACAGCATCAAAAACTAATAAGAATGAATACCTTTTCATGCTCTGTGGTGTTTGTTTGATCTTGAAGAAAAAACTTTTCCTTTCCATGTCACAAATGTTTCAGTGTTACAATTTTTTAAGTCCTCTGTTCTACTCTCAAATGTATGCACCCTCATAAAATTGCACTTAGTTACTCCTAGTGAGTGCAGTTCAAAACGGTACTAGGAAATAATAAGGGTCTTGTTTTAAATCTGACACTAGGCGGCTTTTTGTGTCACACCGAAACACGCGTAACGCTCTCCACTTAGTCGTGTTCAAAGCCACCCCGACTTGCAGTCGGGGTGCAAACTGCTTTTCTTTTAATTGTGCCTTAAAATAGGATATATGTGGAACACAACAAGCCTAACTAGGATAAGCTGTGACGTATTTAAGTTTTTACCCCCGATTCCCCCTTTTGAGGACCACCAGCAAAGAAGCACC
>CM059201.1:8042170-8059670 GCA_030323885.1 Branchipolynoe longqiensis
TTTAAAAATCTTGTTTGTTTTCTGTTCAGAACCAATGACAAAGGGAATAATTCCCACTCGGAACAAAAGCTCACATTCTCAATATCGCATCCCCATGTGCTACCTCAAGGACTGTTGATAAAAGTGGACAAAAGCAATACGCGTAGAACCCTGCATCATACAACAAACCATCAATGACGGTAATAATGTCTTGAACAGCTGCACACAAAGAACACAATGAAAATAGACTAAAATTTAAATTAGTATCTAAGCATGTTACATACAGTACATAAACCAGTAAATATTATATACTATATACAATATATTATGTATAATATGTAAAGTGTATACATTATACATATCTACAGAAGAGAAACCAAACACGAGCATGGATTGAGTCAAGTATATACTATTCTAGTATATATATGTGGGTATGTGGGTATTGCAGTACCTACCTGCTAAAATACCTCAGGGAGTTTGACGCCCCTGCCTTGCAAAGTTATAAACCACTGCCTCATGGTGAACAGGTACTTGATAGAACCAAAGGCTAAGGGAGCAAACCCTAACAGAAAACCATGCTTCCGTGGCAGCATTAAGGGCGGTGATGAATGGAACTCCCAACATCTCCCGACCAGCCACTACAGCGACAAATAGTTTGCGCCTGTCTCGACGTCTTCTTGCCGGTGTGAAACCTCTATTTGCTCCCAGAGAGAGTGCTGCTAGTAACTTGCAAAAGCCAGCAGCACTTCAACACTTTGCAAGCAGCTTTGATGAAATGCACAACTGCACAAAATAGCGGCGGTTAAGAAATAAAAGCAGTCTTTGTCGCATTGCGACCGACAGCATGATGCTGATGAGTATATATATGTACTAGAATAGTGGATCTATTTACTATACAAATATAAGCAGCCTGTACTGCATATGAAGAAAAGAGATTGCAAGACAAGTGACGCATCAGCACTCACAGTTCTAGTTACACAAGCTGCCGTAGGTGGCGCCCCCATCCAGATCGCTCCCACAGAAATAGCAGGTTCGCGGGATCGAACACGACAGATACCAACCATTGATCAGATAGTTCCAATATCTGAACACCTTATACATCATATATATATATATATATATTATATATATTATGTATATATATATATGATATATATATATATATATATTTGTGTCGTTACGTACGTTACGTACGTAACGTACGATGTATGTATGTATGTATGTATGTATGTATGTATGGGTATGTATGTATGTATAGTATATATATATATATATATATATATATATAGTATAGTTATACGAGTCTTACCTTGGTACAGATGATGGATAACTGTTGTTTTACCGAGGTATAAGCCTCGGATAGATGTGGGCTAGGGAGAGGTAAGCACGTCCGGTACCAGCAATCTTAACCTACTTATTGAGGATAAAAATGACTTTCAAACAATGGATACTATTACTTTACCGAAAAGGTACACCAACGGAATAGATGTGGCAGGGTGTGGCGGGAGGGCCCTAGCCCACATCTATCCGAGGCTTATACCTCGGTAAAACAACAGTTATCCATCATCTGTACCAAGGTAAGACTCGTATAACTATACTATTTTACCTCGGTAAACAGCCTCAGGCTAGCCTCAGGCTAGGGAGACCTTTACATAATTCATTTTTATCCTTAATATCATTCTTTCTTATTATTATAACATTCTAAATTTTTGTTCTCACCTATTCTTGTTAGTTGGCGAGAAGACGCTTTGCAACGCCGGTAGGCTTTTCTAGTCGTTTATTATAATGTTTTGCAAACGACTTAGCCGTCTTCCAGCCTGCATGCGCTAGTATTCTTTTCACAGAAATACCAAGCACCCGTGCCTTGGAGACCATGGCTCCTCTAGTTGAGTGGGAAGAGTATTTACTCGTATCCACTCCAGCCAATTTCAACACCGTAATTGTCCATCTGGCAAGTGTGTCTCGTGAAATCGCCTTATGTGGCTTTATAAAGCTCACTAATAGTTGTTGTGATGCACGTAAATCCTTTGTCTTGTATATATAAGCCCGTATGGCCGACACAACACATAATTTCCGATCATTCGGAAAACAGTCTAAGTGAACCGTTGATAAAGGGTCACCTAACGTGTTCGATTTAAGCAATTTTTCTAAATCAAACGTAGCTTGTTCCTTGTCTATTTCTAATCCAGTTAAGGATAAAGCAACAATCGTCTGTCCTCTGTGTCCGGTTACTAACAATAACAGGACCGCGACCTTAAAACCTAACTGTTTTATATCTAACCACGAGTTGTGAGGCCAAGCCTGAAACAACTTAAATACTATAGAAACATCCCAAAACCGACTATACTTTGGTTTTGGAGGATTCCTTTGATAAATTGAACGAAGTAAATAACAAAGAACATAATGTTTTCCAACTGTTTCGCCATCAATTCTAGGTAATATAATTGATAACGCACACCTCGCCGCATTAATCGATCCAAAGGAAAGTCCTTCATCCTCTAGAGAACGAAGAAACCGAGCTACTTGTGAAATCTTTGGATTTGTTGGCTTAACTTTCATTAACAAACAATGTACACCCCATTTCTTTAAATAGGTTGTATACATTTTGACAGTTCCTGGCCTCCAGGCATCCGATACTATCCTATCCTCAGTAATTCTGTCCAATCCAAATTGCTGTAGCTGCTTCCTTAGAAAAGGAATGCCAATAGGGGCGTCGTTGACACGTCGCCGTGAACCACTAGCGGTCCGTGGTGCGTCAGATTCCCGAGTTTTCTTGGGAATCGTATACGATCTTTTGCCAGTTGTGAAACTGCTGGCAGCCAAGGTTGCGTGTCCCAATCGGGCACCACCAGTATCGCATGTGTCCCTTCCAAGCCGATTTTTCTCACTACTCGGCTGATAATGCTAAATGGTGGGAAAATATAAAAATAATTATTTTCCCAGGTAATAGCAAACGCATCTACTTTCCAAGCATCCGGTTCAGGATGCCAAGAAACATAACAAGGTAACTTGTTATTATTTCGTGATGCAAACAAGTCAACTTCAGGTGTACCCCATTTTTCACAAACGAAGTTAAACAAAGGTGTAGTGAGAGAGACCACTCTAAATGGTCATGGAAATTTCTACTTTTATAATCTGCAAGTGTATTTTGTGACCCTGGAATATGCGCTACAGTCAGCCAGACTTGTTGAGCCTGTGCCCAGTTCCAAATCAGTTTAGATAACTGATTGCAAGACTTTGATTTGGTTCCACCCATGTTACGAATATATGCCATGGCAGTAGTATTATCAGTTAGTATTCTAACCTGTGATTTATTTATCTTTACTAAACTACGTAAGCCCAGATAAATAGCACGCAATTCTAGTGCATTAATATAGTCTGATTTTTCATCATCAAGCCATCTACCTCCTGTTGTGACCCCATCTCGATGAGCTCCCCAACCTTCTAACGAAGCATCAGTAGTAATTACTGTATTAGGTTCCGCCATGCGGATTGGATTTGGTGAACTTGCTATATGTTGCATCCACCATCCAATATCCTGTAACCCTTCTTGCGAAATAAACATCTTTCGCTCAAAATTGCCTTTAGTTCGTGTTAACGCTAAATTTTTATCTATTTCTAGCGACTTAATATGGGCCTTCCCATATAACACAGCAGGTGCATATGAGGTCATTATGCCAATAAGAACAGCAACCTGTCTAATTTTTGGCTTTGATAACTTAATAAGCTGAGTCGCTGTAGTCATAAACTTAATTAGTTTTTGTTCTGTTATCGACACTGTAAGGGACTGTGTATCCAGAATAAACCCTAAACATTTGAGTTGTTTTGTTGGTTTAAACACTGACTTTTGTTGATGTACATAAAACCCCAATTTAGTGAGTAATGCACATAAATCCAAAACTGCATTCACACAACCAATTTGTGTTGATGCTATAATAAAAGAATCATCTATGTATGGAAACATTATGTGACCCTTCCTCGCCATTACCGAGAAAACAGGTTTAAGCAATTTAGTAAATAAACGAGGCGCACAAGCTCATAGAGTTGGTTATCCCAAATAAATCGAAGAAATTTTCGGTATTGTTCCATTATGGGAAGCGTATAATATGCATCTTGTAAATCAACACTAGCCATCCACGCATCTGGTGTAATCAGATCTCGTGCCGTATCTAGAGAGAACATTTTAAAATGTCGATATTCCACCCTTTTATTAAGGATTGTTAAATCCAGGATCATTCGAACATCACCATTAGGCTTCGGTCTCGAGAAAATGTTTGAAATAAACTGTCCTGAACAGTGTGTCACTTTTTGTATAATTCCTTTCTCAAAGAATTTATGTACCTGTTTAGTTAGTGCGTCTCGTTCAACTGGTTGAATGTTATATGGAAAAGGTATTATACTTTGTACAGGAATTTGTGTAAAGGGAATTTGAACACCCCTAACTATTTCTATAATTTCTTGGTCACTAGTAATTTTGTGCCACTCAGAAATATGATTACTAATATTACCAGCCACAAAGTTGCTTACAGTTTGTGTGTTTTTAGAGGCTGCAGGGACTTGTAAAGTTTGTGTTTGGACCTCTACTTGGACCCGCCCCTGGGGAAAGGTCTCGACGAGTTGAACCCTCGACCTATTGGCCGTGCGGTGTTGTCGGTCCAGCCTGGGCGAGCGCCCCGGCCCCGAAACCCTTGACCGAAGTTTGAACTCGGTCTGGTTCCTCTGGTGAACCGTCGTGGACGAAAATCCCCTCGTGACTTTTTGAAACGAGGAACTTCCTGTTTCTTCTTGCCATCCATGTTTTTGCCACTCTTGGCTGCAGTCTCTACCTCTTTATAGAGGTATTGTAGTTGACCGCCAAACATCTTGGTGTTATCTAAGGGTTTCCCTTTAATCGGCTCTGGAGCAAGATAAAGCGTAAACTCCTTCCCCTCATTATCGGTAACCTTCTTAGAGCGAGCCACTTCCTTGCCAGCATCTGTGCAAACTGACTTGAAGACATTTTCATATCTTCGAAACGACAGGTAATTACCTGCCGCCGCTAACACTGCAATGCCTTTGTCCATTGTCTTAGCCAAAGACGAGAACTTATTTTCACTCTGCATCCTATTAGCCACAGGAACAATAGCTGTTAGGGTAGCCAACACTGCCTTATGCACTGTGTGCAACACATCCTCAAACTTCTTACGGTCATCCGTCATATTGACATCCCGATCCATTTCTTTAATGATGGAGTTGGGAACACCCTTTATGCCTGTTAACTCATCTCCTAACTTGGAGATAACCTCCGCCGGTTTAAACGTGCGGAAATGACCATTCACGGTCTCGCGCATAAGCGTAGTGGTTTTAACCCGCTTAGCCTTTGGCTTCTCCACCTTCTTAGCCACTTTAGTGCCAATGTCCGCATAGACACCTTCATATATGGTGTCTGAGTCTGATTCCGTAGAAGTAGACTCAGTGGACGAATCAGAAGAAGAATATTTCCTCTTCCTCTTCTTCTTTTTGGACTTAGTCTTCCGCTTTTTGCGAAAACCAGTCTCTGCCCGCTCCTTGGTGAATTCATCACCCGAAGAAATCACCTGTTTCTTCTTCTTCCTCCGTTTAGGAGAAGGAGGAGGAGGAGCCTTAAGCTCCACCGCTGAGTCTGTGTCCAAGAAATCCTCATACGAATCCTCTTGGACACTCGGCCTACGCCGCTTCCGAGACACGGGCGATTTGGAAGTCAAGATGTGGCTTTCCAACCGTGCAAAGCGAGCCTCCCAATCTGGAGGCGCAGGCACATCAGGCACTGCGTCCTCGTCCGGGTCGGAGAGGATATGCGCCCGGGGCTGTGTCGACGGCCCTGCCGACAACACAGGTGAGGAGTCGTACTCCTCGTCCACTCCACTCGGAACACGCCCCTCGGCTGCTGCTGCACCGCGCTTACTCCGCTTCGTGGCCATCAGGAACTGTAAACAAAGATTTTTGGTCAGTCCTGGTATATATATTTGTCACAATTTGGTTGTTTCAAACTCAATTGGACATCTGGTGGTGTTAGAGAACGTGTTTATACCGTTATAACACAGGCGTAATAAGCTAAATTTGTGCGTGGATTGTGGGTCAAACCCAAATCTTTACGCGGGGTCGGGACCAGTGTATCGGCCCGCCCATCCCTCTGTTCCGCACACTTCTCCCACCTGTGACTACTACGTCAACAAGTTGGAGAAAATGCTACGAAACTCGGAGAAACGCCTGAAAAAGTTTTGTCTAGGGGAGTCTATAAAAGAAACCCAGGAGCATCTCCAACATTACTCTCTATTAGAGTACGAGAGAATTTCCACATGAGATAGGGCGAAACCCACATCTCTACCCATAGTCACACGGTGACCCGGGTGTTGACAGAACCGCTAATGACCGGTTTGGTTCCTTCGAGAAACCCACTCGAGTGTTCTATCCTTGGTTGTTTATAACCAAATAACTCGTCCAAATTGGACCAACGAAAGTCTAAACTTTCCATATTGATGCTCTAATGCATCATAATTAAGCTAACCACAGTTTTTATTATACTTACTGCGTATTTGCTTGTATGTAGACTAATTTTGCCGGAGCAACCCAACGACACGTTATCCAGTCGTGAGTTGTATATGCTAATTGCTGGTACCGGACGTGCTTACCTCTCCCTAGCCTGAGGCTAGCCTGAGGCTGTTTACCGAGGTAAAATATATATATAGGCGGATTTTCTATTTCTTGTTATCTATTGACACTACCCTTCAGTGAGTGGTATGTATGTCAAGGGCAGCTTGATTATCACCTTATATGATGTATATAGTCATGTAAGGTGATAATCAAGCTGCCCTTAACATACATACCACTCACTGAAGGGTAGAGTCAATAGATAACAAGAAATAGAAAACCCGCCCACCCCACCTCCCTCACTGACAAGCGTATCCGCTCGCCATATGTTGAGTACCACGTGTTACTGTCTGATCAATTATGTAGGGAAATGAAGCGCTTAGCTTTTGCACAAATGGGGGCGGCACCCTTATGCCTTAGGCCTCTTTGCTTGGACCAATCAGAGAGAGCTTTTAGTATATATACCTACATATAAGAACAAATCTTGGGCGCGCCCATAGTTAAAGAGTTTGGGCCGGTGGTGGTCCAAGGATAGAAATTGTACCAATAAACTGCCACTTCAAGTCCATTGACAATACCTCACTTAGAAATGTTCCATAAAACAGAAATAAAACTTAGAGGAAAAAGAGGAAACATACTGTGTAGGTACAACATGTCATTGCTAGTAGCAATGTTCTTTATCTGTTGTGCCTTGTCAGCCATCACGCCATGCTATCTATACATCTATAAAGCAGCTCATTTCATGTAGATACAGGAGAGAATACTGAGCATCATGATCAGCCCTTCTCACAAAGCGCCCCCAGTCTCACAACCTAGGAACCTGTGCCACACCCACGTCACACCACAGCGCTTTACTCCAGCCAACAGCTACCGAAGAGGGGTCGAGTGAATCAAACAAAAGAAAGCTGCAGTCAGTGTGCAATTGATGACTTTGCTTTTAAGCACTGATAATTAATCCATGTTTTCCCACAATTGTCTATTATTGAGCGTTGTGTGGGTCTGCTAAAACCCACCTGACCCTGAGGCTTGCGGACGGCATTCAAAAAGGCGATTGGGAAATGGATAAACATGCACCAGCTGTGGCAGTGGGTGCTAGTGAGGTTGGTTGGAGTTTTACGTTCTGGCAACATCTAAGGTCATATCAGGACGGGATCCGACTTGTGACAGTGCCCACTCATGCAACTTTATAATGCTGCCCCACTGGGAAATCAGTCTGCCAGCACCATGACCCGATATCCCACTTAGTCACATTATCCTGACACGGTTCTTGCCCGATTCTAATAATGCAGAGCACTAGGCTAGGAAGCGACAAGTACCAATTTGATAAGTCATTGGTTTGACTCGACCAGAAACCAAACTTCCGATCTCCCACATGCGAGGCCCGTGCTCTACGGATTCGGCCACCGCACCCGGTCGGTGGTGATGAGAGTGCTGCTGCTGGGAGGTATAAACGAGTGACTGCCTTTCATTGCAGACATTGCCATACCAACTGCACACTAAAAGAAGTGTAGTGGTCTGCACTGACCTCTCAGGCAAGTAACCACATAGACAGGTAGGTGTGGGTAGTGTGGTGATATCAGGGAGCCTAGGTGGTGTAATGGTTAGCACACTGGCCTGGAATGCAAAGAGATGTAGGTTCGAGTCCCGCTCTAGGCGCAATATTTCCCATTTTCATCACCCCCATGACACGGGTGCCATGACCAGGATCCTGTACAAGCTACGCACTATATGGTTGTTGAACCTAACCTGTGTATGTATGTGTTAGTGCATTGCCTGTATGTATGTAATTGTAAGCATTAAATGACTATTTAAAAGCCTTACAATTCCAGAGGGAACGAGTGTAGTAGGCTGCACTGACCTCTCAGGCAAGTAACCACATAGACAGGTAGGCATGGGTAGTGTGTTGATATTAGGGAGCCTAGGGGGTGTAATGGTTAGCACACTGGCCCGGAATGCAAAGATTTCCCATTTTCATCACCTGCATGACACTGGTTGCCGTGATCATGATCCTGTACAAGCTTTGAGCTGTATGGTTGTTGAACCTACCCTGTGTATGTATGTATGTGTTAGTGCATTGCCTGTATGTATGTAATTGTAAGCATTAAAAGACTTACAATTCCAGGGGGACGAGTGTAGTGGTCTGCACTGACCTCTCAGGCAAGTAACCACATAGACAGGTAGGCGTGGGTAGTGTGGTGATATCAGGGAGCCTAGGTGGTGTAATGGTTAGCAAACTTGCCCGGAATGCAAAGAGATGTGGGTTCGAGTCCCGCTCTAGGTGCAATATTTCCCATTTTCATCACCCCCACAACAGAAGCAAACAAGTAAGGACCGATTCGGCACAGCGAGAGCCAGTTTGATATGCGGGATTAAATCGATGCCGTGTAGGTCCTCTATTTATCTAACAGCCAGCCGAGGAAATGGGCCCGCGTTAAATGGGTCGATGGAGCATAAATGAGGGAGTATAAGAGCAGAGAGCCAACACGGGGTGGGCGGGGGCTTGTCATTCATCTAGTCAACATCACCACACCTATTTCTACTAAGTCCTCAGCTATTAGGGATATTTGATGAATAATGCAGAAGTGTATTTATTACCCTTCATATCCTACCCTTCAGTATGCAGTGACCACAGTACCTTTTGTAATTGTATCCACCGATATTCTAGTCCGTACTTATGCAACAGTGTCTTTATATTTATTATCCAACTAGTGAACTGCCACTGTGTGCATTGTAGCATTATTTGTACATGTAAGCAGTGTCAGTGTAATGTGACTGAGTGGGATATTGGGTCATGGTACTGTCGGCCTGATTTTCCAGTGGGGCAGCACTATAAAGTCACTATGAGTGCGCACTGTCACAAGTCGGTACCTATCCTGATACGACCTTAGCTATTGCGAGGACGTAAAACTCCCAACAACCAAAGAACCCAGCCCGGCTCCCTCATTTCTTGGAATGCAAAAAAGGTTAGACACCCAGCATAAGTGGATATCATATCCAGCTATTGCGAAGGAATTCATTTTTATATCACCCCTTCCATGAGCGGATAGTCCATTATGAGGTTAGTAATAGCTAGAAGACATTAAAAGCAATCACTGTAAACAACATTATGTTGTTCAGAGGCTTTGATGCACTCGGATGCGAGACAAAGTGCACAAGCTTCCACCGTTAAGATGAAGCTTTGGTTGGGGAGGCAAGTGCTTAGTTTATGCCCATGGGGGCTGCCGTAGCAGCCCATAGGGCCTTCGTCTTTGGTTGGTTGTTGGAGTTTAACGTCCTGGCAACATCTTAGGTCATATAAGGACGGGTGCCAACTTGTGATTGTGCATTCATGGCGACTTTATAGTGCTGCCTCATTGGGAGACCAGGCCGCAGGAACCATGACCTGATATCACACTCAGTCACATTATCCTGACCATGAGCCAATCAGTCATAGCCCTAATCTAATAATGCAGAGGGTATGGCTGGGAAGCGACAAGTATCAATTTTTATGTCATTGGTTTGACTTGACCGTGGGGTTCGGATCCCACGATCTACCAAAACGGGACACGGGCGCTCAACTCATTCGGCCATTCCGTCTGGTCCCTTGGTGTTTGGAACCACCAGTGTAAATGCATGGGTGGTACATGGAGTGGTCGCAAACCTCTATGTACGGACTATGACAGGGAAGTGGACATTCCTCAATTCAGCTGCCACTTTGTTTGGTTTATTGCCAAAACCTCCAAGTCCACATTCGAAACCTCCAAGTACTTTCCCAGTGATGTCAAGCGCCTGGTAGCAACAAGGCTGAATGCTAAAGGGACTGCTTTCATTCAGCTGAGATTTGAACCCCGCTATCCACCACCCGGGAAGTGGGCATTGATTCGGCCAACACTTTAGATATTCATAACCTGGTCATCAATAAGGACTGCGAGTTAAAACAACGTAAAGGCACTCACTTCGCTCCAAGTCAACCAACTCAAACCAGATGTGCTCAGATTGCTTACTTGCGGTAGACTTCTTTAACGGTCACGTGACATGGGAACGATGCACAGCTTTCACGCAGCAATGAAGCCGAGATTCAATTTCAGATGGCCTAGCAAAACAGTATCAGGTAATATTGGGTCAGATCATGGGTGCGATCCCCGGCTGAGTTAAACCAAAGGTTGCCCATAGAAATTGGCACTATGTGTGACGTCAGCAGGCGCTGGCTATGCGTACGGCAAGAACTGGTTGGCTCAAGAGTCAGTATTATGTAAGTGAGTGGGATATCACATATCTCAGTCGGACAGCACTATAAAGCACCAGGGAAAATGCACTGTCCTAAGTGTGTGTGTCATGATATCAGATGTTGCTGGCCTGAATAACCCCATTCATTAGCTCACTCACTCGCTTATTTGGCCACTCACTCACTCACTCACTCACTCACTCACTCACTCACTCACTCACTCACTCACTCACTCACTGGCTCACTCACTCACTCACTCACTCACTCACTCACAATTTCAAAATGGCAACATTGAAAGTTCCGCCTGCCTAATTTAGCTTACAAATACTTGGAAAACCCCTTTTCCTGGAATAAATTATTCCCATGAGAAATACAAATAGTCCTTGCCATGATGGCCAAACTGATAGTGATACGCCTCACTATAAAATATGGATGGAACTATAATTCCAAATGGATAACAGCATTTTTAGACGCAATCAGATGCAAGCGATCACCCTGCTGCATTCTGGGATGACACCGCCGTGACAGCTAACGACCTCTAGCGCCGCCAGATGCATAGCGACGCTACTGCAGCATCCCAGCCTCAAGGCTCAGAGTAAATCAACATCACGTGACTGTTACGGACTCTGTTTACACACAAACTCAACACAGCTGGGTTGTTTGGTTGATTGTTGGAGTTTTATGTCCTGCAACATCTAAGGTCATATCAGGATGGGTACGGACTCGTGACAGTATGCACTTATGGTGACTTTATAGTGCTGCCCCACTGGAAAATCAGGTTGCCAGCACCATTCCCCAATATTGCCCACTCAGTCACATTATCCTGACACTGAGCTAACCAGTCATTGCCCTATCATATTGATTCCGATCGCCTGGCTAGGAAGCGACAAGTGTCCAATTCCCAGTCGAGTCAAACCAATGACTTCCAAATTTTACTCCTGAACTTCCACAAGGGAGGGCTGCGCTAGAACTATTCGGCCACCACGTCCAGCGGAGCTGGAATTGAACACTCTAGTGTTGGTCGCTATATGTTGAAGGAGGAAAGCCCAAACTAACAAACACTGATTCCAAACTGCACACCTGAGAGCCTGCCCTCCTTCATATGGAGTAGATGGCAGTGAGGCCTTGCCCTGGTGGGTCATACAATGTTGGCTTGAGCTTGGCTGCGCATCATTTAACATTCAACACACTCTAAAGGCTGACTGCAGACGCGTTCTTAATGGCCCTGTCACACTACGACGTGACTCCGTCAGCGTAGGCAGAACGTGAAAATAATTATATTACGTCGACGTTATGGGCGTAATATGCAAATTGTGGACGTGAGCGTAACGTGAAAGTAACGTCGGTGTATGTCGTGACCTTAGCTGAAACGTGACAACGTTAGGGGGGAGGGGTAATTGGCGACGTGACCGGGGTTAGTGTAACGTGAGCGTAACGTCGCCGTAACGGGTGCGACGTGGACGTAACGTGACCGTAACGCCACCGTAACGTGACCGTAACGTGACCGTAACGTGACCGTAACGTGACCGTAACGTGACCGTAACGTGCAAAACGCTGCCCACACGTTGCTCCCACCGGGGCCGTCGGTCTGACGTGACATAACGTGACTCTAACGTCATTTACGCTGCTATAACGATCGCGGAACGTCTACCTAACGTCATTGTCACGTCATCCCGACGTAACGGCTTCACGTCGAGATACGTCGAAAGTTTTGAACAGGTTCAAAACCTCGACGCGCGCCGACGTAACACGACGTAGCTCGACGTCACTCTAACGTCATTATGACGTCATCATAACGTAACCCAACGTACGGCAACGTAATGACGAAAAATCATCACGTTAGGCTCACGTTGGCTCGTTACGTCATAGTGTGACAGGGGTATAACGACTGTTGCTATGGGCTTGAGATTTGCTCATCGTTTTGTGTCTAGTGCACTGGATCAGTACTGGTCACTGGATAGCAGGGAAATGAAGAACAGTTAGCGAAACAGTAGTCAAAGCAGGGCACTTAGAGCCGCATAGTCAGAGAAAAGCAACTTTTCACAACCAAAACAATTATCTACATTTGATCCTACATATCTAACTTAGATACTGATGCACTTATTAAGTATTTGTTGACACCCAGAAGAGAATGCTGAGTCAATCTAATAGAACCTGTTACTGCTGAAGCCTATGGTGTCAGCGTTTTGGCGTGCTTGCCAACATTAAGAAGAATTTAAAGGGCAAAGAAATACTTTCTAATTGCCTACACCCACCATAAAAAGTGGTAATGTCATATATTGACATTCAATGTTAAAATCGGTAACCTTTACATTCATCACCCCTAATACAAGTTGTTTTAAATGTATTAATTTTAAATTGCCCACTCACAATTTTAAAAGCTATTGCATTCAGATTGTCCACACTAACATTAAATGCGGTCACTTTCAAATTCCATATATTTCAGGAAGCCAGTGTTACAGCGGTTACATCCTAAACGCCCACATGGAGGGTGTGTCGGTGGGTGGGTGTGGGGGGCAATACGGTGACTGCACAATAAGACATGGTTTACACAGCCTCTATAACACATGGCTGTTTTTGTCATATAAACTGCATCCACCTCAATACAAACGCACGTGCTTATCGACCATACAGCTTGGATAACAATAAGAAGATTGATACTTCATTATCCAGTGAGGACCACTCCCACGGACCCGGGTGATTAGACGGAAACAATGCGGATATCGCCGTACCGTATAGTCTCCAATTAGAGGCGGAGGCATCTGTGGACTATTACCGCATTAGTTCCCTGAGAGTCACTTTTAAAGCGAGGTGCTTATTAGATGGATGTCTTTATTTGTTCTAATTCTAGTAATTGTCCATGGATTGCCAATGAATGTATTGTAATCTTGTGAGGTAGCAATGAATAAATTTAGTAACCCTATTACACTTGCATTAACGAAATATTAAATCGTTGGAAATGATTTTTTTTTAAAGCCTGTAGACAGACGTACATGTGTACATTTTTATATGATAACCATTCTAAAAGTAGCGAGAGATCAATTTCTTAGAAATAATCGGGAAATAGATTATATAGTATAAAATACATATACTGTATACATATGATAGATACACAACTTATAATATAAGTTGTGTATCCACAGTTATAAGTTATATATAGACACACGCTGGACCATGTCCTTATTAGGACATGGATGCACTATTTATAATTGACTAAATTACTGTCTTTATGTATACCTATCTATCTAACTATCTATGATATGACATTTAAATATATATTACATATAGGATAAGTTAGACGAGACTTACCTGGGTATAGGTGAAGGATAACTTCTGTTTTACCGAGGGCTGTGCCCCTTGGTAGTCGCAGTACAGGGAGATGAAACAGTTCCGGTCCCAAGCCAATTTTTACCTAGTTAATTTAGGAGGGCTAACAGTAACATGCTAGCTAATTGTCGTTTGTTTGTTTGTTTGTTGTTGTTTTACGTCCTAGCAACATCTAAGTTTATATCAGGATGGGTACCGACTTGTGACAGTGCACACTCATGTCGACTTTATAGTGCTGCCCCACTGGGAAATCAGGCCACCAGCACCATGACCTGATGTCCCACTCAGTCACATTATCCTGACACTGAGATAACCAGTACTTGCCCTATCCTATTAATGCCGAGCGCCAGACTAGGAAGTGACAAGTACCAATTTTAAAGTCATTGGTTTGACTCGACCGGGAACCGAACTCCCGACCTTCCACACGCGAGGCCCACGCTCTACTGATTAGGCCACCGTGCCCGGACAGTGAATTGTCTATCAACTGCCTTACTTGACATTTTATTTTTTCCCGTTATTTTTTAATTTCTTAATTATTTAACAAATAATTTTTCTTCTGTGTCACAATGAGCGGGTTAGGTGGGCCTGTACTGTGACTACCAAGGGGCACAGCCCTCGGTGAAACAGAAGTTAACCTTCAACTAGTCTTGTCTAACTTATCCTATTTTACCTCGGGCTTTTGGCTCCAAGGCATTCACAGCCCAGGGAGATTTTTACTTACCGAGTATTTTACCCGACTTCCTACTTATTTTTACTTTATTTTAATTTTATCGTGAACGAATCATCACAATGAACCAGCATTCAGCATAGTTTTTACCTTATTTTATTTATAACCGGTGTCTCTCTGGAGGAAGTTTACAAGTTTTCCACATAATATATAGGGCCTACACACAACTTGTGCTGTTTTTTTTAGCCTTGTTTGCCCCTAACCAGCCTATACTGGCCTGGTCTTTGCGTTGTCCAACAACTTCTTGGCTACTTTGTTGTTTCTTTCCACCTTCTTGTTATAGTGGAGTGCAAATGACCTGGCTGTTTTCCAGCCTGCATGTTTAAGGATAGTGTTAACTGATATCCCTAATGCTCTTGCCTTTGATGCTGCCAAACCTCGAGTTGAGTGTGAGCCGTATACCTTATTGTTTACACCTGCCCTGTCAAGTAATTGAACAGTCCATTGTGCCAAAGTGTTCCTTGATATTGGCGCATGAGGGCGTATGTAGCTTAGCAATAGCTGCTTTCCTATTCTAATGTCTTTTGTGCGCCCTAAATAAGCTTTAAGAGTTCTAACTACACAAATATGAGGGCACCCATCATATGCATCCAAAGATATTGATGACAGTGAATCTCCAAGTCTGTTTGATTTGAGTAATTTCTTCAAATGAAAAGTCACTTCTTTTCCCCGTTCTTCCATCCCCTCAATAGAGAGCAACGATGGTTTGGCCTCTGTGCCCTGTTACTAAAAGTAACAAGATGACTAATTTCAGTGTCAGTAAGTTCCCTGAGATTCAAGTTCCTGTTTCCTGGCCAGTCTTGTAGTGTATCAAACACTTTGTTCACATCCCAAAACCTAGAATATTTTGGTTTCGGCATTTCTTTTTGCATAAACCAACCACATCAGCCAATGAAGCAATTGATGTTTCCCGATTGTTTTTCCATCCACTCTGGGTAACACCACTGACAAATCACACCTCGCCGTGTTGATTGCACCAAATCCCAGACCTTCCTTTGCTAGGGTCCTTAGGAACCTGCAAACATGTGCCACTGAAGGTGCTAATGGTTTAACACCTTTTGTAATACAAAACACACCCCACTTTTTTTAAGCATTAGCATAAAGTTTCACTGTTCCTTCATGCCAGGCTTACCACACAATGAAATCTGTTGTCATCAGGTCTAACCCAAATGGTTGGAGATATCTCCTCAAAAACAGAATACCAGCAAGAGGATTGTTGAGACGTCTCCCCTTTCCTCCAGTGGTCCCTGTGGGACCAGATTGCCTTGTGCTCATGGTAGGAATTGCTGCTCTCGACTCCACCTGTTGAGTGCAGCAAACCATGGTTGGCTGGGCCAATGCGGCGTCACTCTGGTAATCATGCTGAACGGTGGGAACACATAGAAGAAATAGCGGGACAATTTAAAGGTAAATGCATCTACACTCCAAGAATCAGGTTCTGGTTTTCACGCCACATATTTTGTAATCTAA
This sequence comes from Branchipolynoe longqiensis, assembly GCA_030323885.1. Classification (NCBI taxonomy): domain Eukaryota; kingdom Metazoa; phylum Annelida; class Polychaeta; order Phyllodocida; family Polynoidae; genus Branchipolynoe; species Branchipolynoe longqiensis. The sequence goes on from CM059201.1 coordinate 8,058,487, forward strand.
ATTTTTTTTGGTGATGCAAACAGGTTCACCTCCGGTTTTCCCCAGAACCTGCAAATTTTCTTGTCTGCTATTACATTTAGTGACCCTGGGATGTATGCCAATTCCGTCTCACCTCCGCTCAATGCCAAATTTGTTGAGCCATTGCATTACATTCTGGTGATCTAGTGCCTCCCAACCTGTTTATGTACGCCAATGTTGTAGTGTTGTCCGTATAAATCTATATGTGAACTTCCTTTTCTGTTATTAAGCTTTGTAACCCCAGCCATATGGCTCTTAATTCCAACTCCTGTGGCTGTGCCTCCCCCCCCCTCCCCCCCCACAGACCTCTGTGAGCACCCCATCCTTGGAGCGATGCATCCATGGTAATCTCAATCGATGGATTGTCTAACCTAATCGGGGATGGGGGAAACCCCACTGCCTCCTCCCACCAGAGGATGTCCTTCCACCCCGCTACCGAAATGTCAATGAGCCTTTCAAAATTACCATTATTTAATTTTAAAGCCTTATTTTTATTTATTTCAAGTCCCTTTACATGCGCCTGCCCATAAAGAACAGCTGTCTTATAAGCCGTCATGAGTCCCAGCATAGCTGCTACTCGTCTAATTATTATTTCTTTCTCTGTCCCCAAATTATAGACGAAAGTGCGGAATTTTTCGACTATGTCGGGTGTTAGGGAAACCTGCATTTTTTGTGTCTAGTTGGAAACCCAGAAAACCTAATCTTTCGAGTAGGTGTAGTTACTGATTTTGTTTCATGGATGTGGAAACCCACCTTAGTCAGGATAGAGCACAGATCATCCACAGCTTTTTTTACATTTGTCATAGCTGTCAGCAATGATAAATGAATCATCTATGTAAGGAAAGAGGATATGCCCGTTAGTTGCTAATTCAGCAAAGATAGGCTTAATTATCCGTGTAAACATACGTGGGGCTGGTGATAACCCATTGGGAAGGCATGTGTATTCAAATAACCGCCCCTGCCACATGAACCTAAGGAATTTCCTATGTTCTTGTGCTATTGGTATCGTATAATATGCATCTTTAAGATCTACGCTCGCCATAAATGCCCCTGGTGTAATCAGATCGATGGCCGTGTTAAGTGAAAACATTTTGAAATGTTGGTATTCTACTGACTTGTTTCACATTGTTAAATCTAGAATTATCCTGAATGACCCATCAGGCTTC
>CM059201.1:8064670-8095891 GCA_030323885.1 Branchipolynoe longqiensis
CGTAATCAGATCTCATGCGGTATCTAGCGAAAACATTTTAAAATGTCGATATTCAACCATTTTATTAAGGATTGTTAAATCCAGGATCATTCGAACCTCGCCATTAGGCTTTGGTCTCGAGAAGATGTTTGAAATAAACTCTCCTGAACAGTGTGTCACTTTTTGTAATATTCCTTTCTCAAAGAATTTTCGTACCTGTTTAGTTAGTGCCTCTCGTTCAACCGGTTCAATCTTATAAGGAAAAGGTATACTGCCTTGTACCGGAATTTGTGTGAAGGGAATGTGAACACCCCTAACTATTTGTAAAATTTCTTGGTCACTAGTAATTTTGTGCCACTCAGAAATATGATTATTAATATTGCCAGCCACAAAGTTGCTTACAGTTTGTGTGGTTTTAGAGGCTGCAAGGACTTGTAACGTCTGTGTTTTGACCTCTACTTGGACCCGCCCCTGGGGAAGGGTCTCGGCGAGTTGACTCCTCGGCCTAGTGGCCGTGCGGTGTTGTCGGTCCAGCCTGAGCGAGCGTCCCGGCCCCGAAAAGCTTGACCGAAGTTTGAGCCCGGTCTGGTTCCCCTGGTGAACCTTCGTGGATGAAAATCCCCTCATGACCTTTTGAAACGAGGGGTTTCCTGTTTCTTCTTGCCATCCATGTTTTTGCCACTCTTGGCTGCAGTTTCTACCTCTTTACTAGTAGGTATTGTAGTTGCCCGCAAAAAAAAAAAACAAAAAAAAAAAAACAAAAACAAGAAAAAAAACAAAAAAAAAAAAAAAAAAAAAAAAAACAAGAAACAAAACATTTTCGTGTTATCTAAAGGTTTCCCTTTAATCGGCTCTGGAGCGAGAAAGAGCGTAAACTCTTTCCCATCATTATCCGTACTCTTCTTTGAGCGAGCCACTTCTTTGCCAGCGTCTGTGCAAACCGACTTGAAGACATTCTCATATCTTCGGTACGACAGATAATTACCTGCCGCCGCTAACAATGCAATTCCTTTGTCCATCATTTTAGCCAAAGACGAGAACTTATTTTCTCTTTGCATTCTATTTGCCACAGGAGCAATAGCTATTAGGGTACCAAGCACCGCCTTATGCACTGTGTGCAACACCCCCTTAAATCTCTTACGGTCATCCGTCATATTGATATCTCGATCCATCTCCTTAATGATGGAGTTGGGAACACCTTTAATGCCTGTTAATTCATCTCCTAACTTGGAGATAACTTCCGCCGGTTTAAACGCGCGGAAATGGCCATTAATGGTCTCGCGCATAAGCGTAGTGGTTTTAACACGCTTAGCCTTTGGCTTCTCCACTTTCTTAGCCACTTTGCCCCCAATGGCAGCATAGACACCCTCATATTGTGTGTCTGAGTCTGATTCCGTAGAAGTGGAATCTGCGGAAGAATCGGAAGAAGAAGAATCTTTCCTCTTCCGCTTTTTGCGAAGTCCAGTCTTCCCCCGTTCTTTGGTGAAATCATCAGCAGAAGAAATTATATGTTTCTTCTTTTTCCTCCGTTTAGGAGAAGGAGGAGGAGGAGGAGCCTTAAGCTCCATCGCTGAGTCTGTCTCCGAGAAATCCTCGAAAGACGATTCCTGTTGGACACTCGGCATTCACAGTTTACGAGACACCGGTGGTTTGAGAGACATAATATGACTCTCCATCGCCGCAAACCGAGTCTCCCAATTTTGAGCCACGGCGCCGTCAGGCACTATGTCCTCGTCCGCCTCGGAGAGAATATGCGCCCCGGGCTGTGTCGAAGGCACTGCCGACAACACGGGTGAGGAGTCGTACTCCTCGTCCAGTCCACTCCGAACACGCCCCTCGGCTGCTGCTGCACCGCGCTTACACCGCTTCGTGGCCATCGGGAACTGAAACAAAGATTTTTGGTCAGTCCCGGCATATATATATGTCACAATATGGTTGTTTCAAACTCATTTGACCATCTAGTGGTGTTAGAGAACGTGTTTATACCGTTATAACACAGGCGTAATAAGCTAAATTTGTGCGTGGATTGTGGGTCAAGCCCAAACATTACGCGGGGTCGGGACCAGTGTATCGTCCCGCCCATCCCTCTGTTCCGCACACTTCTCCCAGCTGTGACTACTACGTCAACAAGTTGGAGAAAATGCTACGAAACTCGGAGAAACGCCTGAAAAGGTTTGTGGGGAGTCTATAAAAGAAACCCAGGAGCATCTCCAACATTTACTCTCTATTAGAGTACGAGAGAAAATCCCACTGAGATGAGCAGAACCCAACATCCCTCTACCATTATCACACGGTACACGGGTGTTGACCGAACCGCTAATGATCGGTTAATCGTTCTTCGGAAGGAATTCTATCCTTGGTTTTTTATAACCAAATAACTCGTCCAAAATGGACCAAAGAAAGTCTAAGCTTTCCATAATGATGCTCTAATGCATCATAATTAAGCTAACCACAGTTTTTATTATACTTACTGTATATGCTAATTGCTGGTACCTCACATGCTTCCTTCTCCCTAGCCTGAGGCTAGCCTGAGGCTAGCCTGAGGCTGTATACCGAGGTAAAATATATATATATATATAAATATATATGAAATTCATTTCAGTCCTAAGGATCGGCAGGCATTCAAATTGGACGTTCCCTAGTCACACTATCTCAAAACCACCTGGGAATTGGCCCTCTTCTAGAATTTTAAATGGTTTTAAACTTGGAAATGTTTATGAAAATAATCCACTTTTCCGAGATAGATAGATAGATAGATAGACAGATATATATAGATAGATATATAGATAGATAGATAGACAGATAGATGTAAACATAATATTTGTCACATTTTTTAGTGGTTTAAATTCCTGCTAACATTAAAGTATTCAAATAATTTATTAATAACAATATTTGTTTAAATCCTATTCAACCTACATACACACTTATCATTGACCCAACAACTGCCTTGACAAAGTAAATGTCGAAATGGCAGCTCATAAACAGCATACATAATGTGGCCTGAACCGAGCTCTCCAGGTCTGTCTATATTCTGTGTGTGGCGGCTCAGCCCTGCGCATGCATACTGAGGTCGTCTCACCAATTCTGTATATAACCCATACCCCTCATCTCGCCGCCATCTAAATCTACCTATCAACCGCCCCGCTACGCTCCGCTCCGCCCCGCCCCACCCAGCCCCGCCCTCCCCTCCCCGCCCCTCCCCTCCCCGAGGAACCCTGCCCAGGGTTACAAACACTGAAAAACCGGAAGATCTTAAGGGATGTTATATGGGGGGGGGGGGGGGTCTTGGGATACTCCCCCAGAACAATGTTAAAATCTTAGATGCTCTGTGGTGCATTTTGAACACAATAATCCGTAATGAAAAACCGGAATATCAGCGTAAGGTGATGATGAGGACATCAAATGTTGTACACCTTACAGCAAAACCGTAAGGGTTGGCAACCCCGCCCCGCCCCGCCCCGCCCCGCCCCGCCCCGCCCCGCCCCTACTCTTCTCCGCCCTGTTGAACACGGCCCCGACCTGCCGCCGGCCGCCATCTCTCGGGCCTACTCGACCGTTGCCGGTAGTGCACCTTAAGCAATAGGCTCTATAGAGCTAATCCATGGCCGTCCGGTATTCAACAGCCGGCCACACCGCCGCCACCGCCGCCACAGCCGCCACTTGTAGACTTGTCTGCCGCTCCTTATTTGCGGTTCCAATTAGCCCACTTCCGGTCGTAAATCACCGACTATGTTTCCGCTAACCACTGCAAATGGCCAAGTCTTTAGAATGGGATGAAAGATCTTTTTCAACCTTTCAGCGATAATTCGGGGGTGGGGGATAGTTGTTACTCAAGTTTAGGCAGTATGGGATGTTGGACCAGTGGGTGAGGGTTCAACTCGGGCAACACCACCCCCTCCCCGACCCACGACGCGGGCAAATCCCCGACTCTGATCCCGATATGAAGTAATGACGGCACAACTGTTTGTTGCTTGTTTGTTGTTTTACGTCCTAGCAACATCGAAGGTCATGTCAGGACGGGTATCGACTTATGACAGTGTGCACTCATGGTGACCTTATAGTGCTGCCCATGACCTGCACCATGACCTGATATTCCACTCAGTCACATTATCCTGACACTGAGCCAACCAGTCCTTGCCCTATCCTAATAATGCCGAGTGCCTGGCTAGGAAGCGACAAGTAAAAATTGTTAAGTCATTGGTTTGACTTGGACCAGAGTACTAACCCTCAAACCCATGGGTTCGGATCCCCCGATCTCCCAAAACATCCTGTCTGGTGTCGACACAACTAAACTGATTTACAATGCACATTGGGAACGGAGCACTCAAGTAAACCATCCCATAATACTCAAAACCGAGCAGTATGGGATGTTTTAGATGAACTCCTCGACCAGGATGCCGCTATCTAACGCCAGCTTTCTGCCCGCCCCCGCGTGGGAATACAATGAAAACGGCGCCATTTTCTTCTATAAATCTCCCATCCATTTCTGTCTACATTCCTCAGCTCCTTACGATCGATTCCAACTTGGGAAGAAGCAAACATATCAATAGTAACCCACCCACAACAATTTCTCTTCCACTTTTATTTCTACGTGTTCTGCCCCCCCCCCCCCCCGCCACACCTTTCTTGCTGATACTGACATATTATCAATATGGTTAAATAACAATACAGCAGTGTTTGTTTTCAAAGGACAACTTTGCACCCACACCAATGTTACCCTGATATAGCAGGTATGAATCCTATCATCGGAGCCAGTCACATCAGACAAATTCACTTTGTACATTCAAAGACTTGTCCACACAAGGCAGTGGTCCGCAGGCCACAGGGGTCGCTGAAGACGGGTGCGACTTTACAGTCTAGGATAAATTAGCCCTTTTTTCACCAGAATCAATTGACAGATTTGCTAGACTGAGCTGATGGTAATTTAAATCTTGTCGGGACCAGAAGAAGTCCATCGGAAGCCATCTCTAATAAGGTTAAGGCCTGCATATACATCTATACACTAAAGCCTTTCACCATAATGCAAACACCCCGCACTCAGCTGTTGTTATTTTATTTGTACAACTCACCCATATCACACATGTTTGTGTTCACGGAATATCGTCCACCAAAACAAAACATAACGCAAAATCTATTTTCCTTCCATCGAAAATCGACGACAGCAGACGACATTTAATCAGAGCAGGCAATAACCGGAAGTGACACTGCAAAGCTTAATCCATTTGTTGCGTGCCGCAGGCCTACAGTTCCGGTTTCCTAATCATAGACTCGTTTGTCAGTCTTGTTAACTATTCAACAACTTCTGGCTATCTTAATACAAATACACGAAGAAAAGTTTAAATATTTCACTAAGAATCAGAACAGTACCCACTAATTTGGCTGTTAATCAAAGTCAGTGTTACAGTGAGCTATTTTTTAGTTTTTTTGGTAAAGTATTTATTCATCTGAACATGACATTTGTCAGCGCCGAAGCACTGGTCTTCCGGCTATTAATGCGTGGTATGGAGATTGAGGCCCGAGTTTGTGGCCTCTGTGAGCTAGTATTCAAGTGGCGGCTCTATTTGAGCGGTAATAATCGACAATTTAGATTTAATGTCATACAACCTAAAGCTCCTTATTAGGGCAATATGTTGTTTATTAAATGATAACACTAGTTCAAAATGCTTAAATTTAAGCAGGAGGAAAGTGGGAAGTGGCATTTGTCAAGCTGGTTGAGGAGTGCTTTGATTGGATGAGTTTGATGGAATGCTTTGGGAAGTGGCGGAGTGTGTGTGTGTGTGGGGGGGGGGGGGGTTAGGAGGGGGGGGGCTAATTGTGTGGGCCCAGCACTGATAACCAACGAGCGAGTAACACTCAATCACCTGCACCTTATGGGGCTGTCACACTACGACGCTTCTTACCGGCGACCCGTCGACGTGTGTTGATTTTGGGCGATAATTAGTGAAATATCGAGACGCGCTGGGGGCGCGTTATGCGCGCGTCGGTACAGGTCGGTACACTATGCTTGAGGTTGATGGTCGGCGGACAACGTCGGTGCGCGTTGCCGGTCGCCCAAGGTTTTAAGCTTGTCAAAAAAAAACAGCGATCGACAACGCGCGCAAATATATGGGTAAGGACGTTAGGCGTGCGTCGCGCTGCGTTGAACGCGCCGGAATAACGTTATGGGAACGCTAGGAAGACGGCGCGCGGGAGGGTCGTTGCTCACACGTTGTGGCAAACTGGGCCGTTTTTGCTTTACGCCCTATCAACATTTAAGGTTAAATGAAGACGTCGCACCAAACTTTTTTTTTCCCCCCCCAGCGCGTCGACACACGTTGGCCGCGTGCGCATAATGCGCCGCGCTGACGCCGATCTTTTCCCCCAAACCGCCGAAAAGTTTGACGTTTCTCGACGCGCAATATGGTACTTTCAACGCTGATGGGTCGCCGGGACAAACGTCGTAGTGTGACAGCCCCATAAACAACTATCTGTCAGTGGCAACCTCAGGGCTGATCCACAGGGCTGGTAAACAACACGCCACACAGCACACGTGCAAACGCAGCAGTATGCGTCTCACACCGACCAGCTTGCACCTAGACCAATCTTGTCCTCACAGAACAGGTGTCCTGTCACTACAGAGACTGTCAAATGTGACAAAGTACAGTTTGCACACTGAACAGTTATTTGTTTGCATATGGCAGGGGTTCGTCGATCAGAGTTGGCTGAAAACAACTACTAGTACTACTGGTGCGACTGTAACTACGCCCGTACCCAATAGGTGGCATCAGGGAGCATCCCTCAAAACTAAACAAAAAATCATAGTGTTCACGCAAACAAAGATCTCGAGCTTAGCGAAGTCCTTATAGTTGCATAGTGCATAGGTTGGTTGTTGGAGATTTATGTCCCGGCAACATCTAAGGTCATATCAGGACGGGTATCGACTTGTGACAGTGCACACTCATGGTGACTTTATAGTGCTGCCCCAGTGGGAAATCAGGCTGCCAGCACCATGGCCCGATATCCCACTCAGTCACAGTATCCTGACACTGAGCTAATCAATCCTTTCCTTATCCTATTAATGCTCAGCACCATGCTCGGAAGCAACAATTATTAATTTGATAAATCATTGGTTTGACTTGACCGGGAACCGAACCATAGTGCATATGATTAACATAAGTGCATAATACCAGAGAGGCAGTGAGACGGGGGAGTTGAGACTCCACAGTTACACATTCTGTGTTAATTATTTATACTCTGAATGTATTATCTCTAATAGTAACCTCCTCCTTACCCTCCTTCCGCCCAGACCTAACAATTCCTTCCAGAAAAAAAATGGAATGATTGGATTGCGGTTGGTGCAGTTATTTTGTTTGTAGAATTCCATTTCCGCTTGGTTTTAGTCTTCAATTAGTTGCAAGTGTTATTAATTAATTAATTTATTTCTTCATTCAGACTGAATATTGAACCTAATTATTGAAGTAGCGGAAATTGCTTTGAGCTGCATAATATGTGGAATGGCGGAGCTACAGAAATGAGCTGCTCGTGTTGGTTGGTTGATGGAGTTTTACATCCTGCCAACATCTAAGGTCATATCAGGACAGGTACCGACTTGTGGCAGTGTGCACTCATGGCTTTATAGTGCTGCCCCACTGGGAAATCAGGCTGTGAGCACCATGACCCGATATCCCACTCGGTCACATTATCCTGACACTGAATTAACCAGTCCTTGCCCTATCCTATTAATACCCGAGCGCCAGCCTAGGAAGTGACAAGTATAAATTTGATAAGTCATTGGTTTGACTCGACTGGGAACCAACTCATAAGTTTTCTAGACTCCAAACTAAGTCAGTCATCCCAGACAAACCTGGTCCGGTCCGCTCAGTGATTCGATCAGACTAAATATTTGATAAACACAAGTACCAACTGAAGGCGCCTGTGTTTGAGATTATGGATTGATTGATTGCTGATGAGGTGTCACAAGTATCAAACCAGCCTCTGTCTGTGTGTGCGATCTGTTGCCTGATTTGGCCAGCCAGGTGTAGTGTTAGAGGCAATCACACAATCGCACGTCCGTATCAGCACCCAGGGCATTGCGTACCAGATAACAAGATCATAGAAGGCTTTTAAAGTTAATTATTAGTTCAGCGTTTCACATTTCTCTTCATATTTTCTGTTGTTGCTTGCCAACTTTGACCAATCAGTCGTTTGTGTTAATTCTGTGTAAACATGGCAACCGGGCAATATGATTTTTTTACTAACTGTCAAAGGTTCCTTTGTATAAGTTAAAGTAAACACCTTGACCGCTGTTGACCTTGACCGCTCTCTGTCTACTGTTTTAAGAAGACTTTTGTGACTAGGAGAAAGCGCCTTTAACATTTTGACCAGCCTGAATTAGTTGTTCCTTTAGGCTGAGGTCGTAGCAACCTCTAAGGTCATATCAGGATGGGTCTTAACTTTTGACAGTGCGCACTGATGACTTTATAGTGCTGCCTCAGTCGACATGAGTGTGCGCTGTCACAAGTCGGTACCCGTTCTGATATGACCTTAGATATTACCAGGAAGTAAAACTCCAACAACCAACCAACCAACTTTTTTCTTTCAATCAAATTTGTGCTGAAACTGCGCTCGACAACATGGCTGGTTACAGACGACAACTTGGCTGGTTCCAGACGACGACTTGTTGGTGATGGTGCCGCCCGACTGGGTTCATATACACAGATCTACAGCAGCACGAACTCTCCAACCTCACGCCAGGCTGGCCGCAAGGTCTACTGAAACCCCAACCATAAACATGAGCTGTTTGTTTGTTTGTTTGTTGTTATTTTACGTCCTAGCAACATCTAAGGTCATATCAGGACGGGTACCGACTTGTGACAGTGCGCACTCATGGCGACTTTATAGTGCTGTCCCACTGGGAAACCAGGCCGCCAGCACCATGTCCTGGTATCCCACTCAGTCACATTATCCTGACACTGAGCACACCAGTCCTTGGCCTATCCTAATAATGCCGAGCGCCTGGCTAGGAAGCGACAAGTATCAATTTTAAAGTCATTGGTTTGACTCGACCGGGACTCGAACCCACGACCCCACGATCTACCAGCACGGGAGACGGACGCTCTTACTCATTCGGCCATCCCGTCTGGTAAACATGAGCAGCTGTAGCTGAAAAGCTAAGGCCATGTTTCAGACAAAAGGCATCCCAACAGGAGCTCGGCTGCAGACAGGTCCGGGGTAATTACTACCAACCGGAAATCAGCCAGCTAGCAACGAGCGCAGGCGCACAGCAACGTCGGGCCGGCATTGATTACTGATTACTGATTTTATTGCACTGTCCCAAACTTCTTTAGAAAGTATCGACTGGAAATGGGATGGCCTAGTGATACAGCGTACCGCTGGCCATGATGTGGGATGTCGTACGTGGGTTTGATCCCTGGCTGAGTCAAACCGAAAACTTGATAATAATCTGTACTTGTCTCGCTATCGCTAGTAGGATATGGCAAGGACTAGTTGGCTCAGTGCCAGGATAATATGACTGAGTGGGATATCGGGTCATGGTGCCAGTGGCTTGATTTCCCAGTGGGGCAGCACTATAAAGTCACCATGAGTGCGCACTGTCACAAGTCGGTACCCATCCTGGTATGACCTTAAATATTGCCAGGACGTAAAACTCCAACAACCAACCAATCCCTTCTCACCCCGTCTACATTTCAGTGAGTTGCCAACCATAAACCAATCCCTTCTCACCCCGTCTACATTTCAGTGAGTTGCCAACCATAAATCAAAGTCTTACGTGTGGGGTATGACAGTGCCAGTATTATAAATTCCTTAGGTTCGATCGCATCTACATCTACTATCTATAGGCTATGTATAGTTCGCAAGGAGTAAGGAATCAACTCGCTTCAGTATAGATCTACGCGTGGGTTACTTTCTGTGTGACCAGACCGACGAACTCTCCGTTTACTTTGATCGCGGTTAGCGTTTTCATTTACTTGAGTAAAACACGACTTTATCCCAGAGCAATTTCCGATTTCACTTAAAACCAATACCGTGATGTCTGCAGTGCCGGTCCTTGTTTATGGCACGTGGTCTACGGCTTCACCGTGAAGCAGACGACAAATAGGAAAAGCGCGGGAAGGCACACTTAACACAGGAGGATGCTTCATGTTAGACACTTAACAACCTGGGGCTGTATGCATGGGGCAGTGTTAGCGAGCCAAAACTGGTGTTGGACGGGATTTCTAGGTTAGCGGCGAAAAGTCAGTATGCATGGAGCGGTGTTAAGCAAACACCATGAGTTTAAGACCGGGTAGACTAACACCACTCCGTAGCAGGTTTAAGGGTGGTGTTAGGTACCGATTAGGCCCAAATCTATTCAATGCTATCATATTTAACAGAATAACATAGTAAAAAAGTGAAATTTGGTCAAATTAACCCCAAAATCGAACCGATATTAACGCCACAGCTACATCGGCTGCATTATTCATATTGTCGAATGTCAACAAAACAAATCGCCGCCGCATCAACGGCAATATATTAGGCCCAAATCTATTCAATGCTATCATATTTGACAGAATAAGATACTCAAAAAGTGAAATTTGGTCAAATTAACCCCAAAATCGAAGCGATATTAACGCCACAGCTACATTGGCGGCGATATTCATACTGTCGAATATAAACAAAACAAATCGCCGCCGCATCGGCGGCAATATATTAGGCCCAAATCTATTAAATGTGTTCTCTGTGGCGGAGTGGTTAGAGTGTCTGACTTTTTGCTAGGTCGGACTCCTAACCTGAAGGTCGGTGGTTCGATTCCCCGTGCCCCCATCTCTGCCAATTTGGATTTCCACCACTGTGTATAACTTACAGCGACATCAAAGGCCAGTTGCTCTCATACCATGTCTATGTGGTGTGGGAGGTTAAAAATCCCTTGGGTCGGTAAAAGTGTAGGCTCGGGCTTTCTATCGACAAACTGTCTAATGGTGAAAACAAGTCTATTCAGACTTATCCATGATAGTCAGTGTAAATCTTCAACAACAAAATTAAATGCTATCATATTTTACAGAATAAGATTCTCAAAAAGTGAAATTTGGTCAAATTAACCCCAAAATCGAAGCAATATTAACACCGTAACTACATCGGCGGTGATATTCGAATATAAACAAAACAAATCACCGCTGCCGCCGAATCGGCGACGGTATTGCCAAATAGCAGTGCTCGCCGGGAACAGGTTCAGAGGGATTTCCCAAATCTATAAATAACTTATATGTTAGCTAAGGCCTCCGTGCTTTGGCTCCGTACATACCCTGTGACCCATTTCCCAACACCGGCGTTAGCTAACCCGAATGCGGTCCTTAACACTGGAGCCGATAAATAATTCTTCATGCATATGGCCCCTTGCTTTGCTACCTGGTAAAAGAAGTCCAGGAATGGAACGTTTGCACTAGTGGCAGTTCATATTCTGTCAGCTTCCAGAACTCAAAGGTTTCACTTTGTTTATTTCCTTCGATAGTGCATGCGAAAGTGCACAGGACCCAAGCTGTCATTTCATAATCTTGTTCCAGCACATCTATTTAATCCAGTATCTACCATCATATTGCATTTGCAATTTATTGGCCTGGTGCTGATATGTGATCAAATCTACGTACACATTCTACAATGTCTAGGCAATTTGATGTAGGCCTATCACAATAATCAAAACCCACCCAAAAACCAACATCACTAAAACCTCACCACCATCGGATGGGAAACTATGCGTTTTCTTACTGAGTGATGATAGGGTTACTTGCCGTTGCCATGTGGGTAACAGTGTTAGGCATATCTTCCCTCCACCTACACCGCAGTCTGCTGGGATGTGGAGTAATCACATTAACGTGAGCTCACTAGTCCAGAGAAGCACCTAAGAAACCCACCCTGCTTACAGTCTAGCGGTATTTTTAATACGTTTTGTTGATTCATTCTGAAAGCAGCTGCTGAATCACCCACCAGCTAGTTTCTTATCGTCTCCCTTGATTGGGTGAATAGCAGCAAGTGCTGGTCTGTTCTGGTTTGTGCTGGTCTGTGCTGGTCTGTGCTGTATGTTATAATGCCCACAATGGGCAGCCACTGGGCGAATCCTAACTGAACCAACATCTGTCCCTCCTTTGCCAATACAGGAGTGCACAGCAGGTGTAGAGTGTGGAGGAGAAATCCAGATACGCCGAAGCACAGTGCCCCGTCCTGATGACATTACATGTTGCCAGGACGTAAAACTCCAACAACCAACTGAAGCACAGGTGCACAGATGCATTAGTCTGGTTCTGGGATACTGCTTGCCAAAATAGAAGGTTGTCAGAGAAAACTGACACATTTGTGCATGTGTGTGCGTGGGGGGGGGGGGGGGGGGGTTAGGAGTTAGGGCTCTTGACAACTCGTGAGAAATACGCGTGAAGCTACATAGTTAACACAAAATTAAACCGGAGTTGAGAATAGCAATTTAAAAAAAAGAAAAGATTGTTTACATTATGTGCTGGAAAACCAATAGAAAGGACCCCAATAAATATCTAAAAATGAACCAACCACTTTCTACAACAGAACCAAAAGCCACTAATCCTGCCTGCTTATTACATCCTTCCCATTTATCACATGTGTCGCGCCTGGATATAAATTAGAACTACCGCATCAGATAAGTTCACTTATCTAGTATAGAACTAGTATAAGAAAACTGCAAAACACTAGCAACAAACAGTCTAACTACGACGGGATGGGGACGGGAGGAGCCAGGGGCACATATTTTTTTAATTAAAGCTTTTATTTGCTGGAACTCCTGAGATATTTGAAAGCATTGGAACACATTCCTCCTTCATTTACACGGGTCGCACACATGTTCAATAATCACTTCAATAAGTTATAGTCGGGTCGCTGTGATCAGTTAAGTTTGTACTCACAAAAGGAAAAGCCCCTTAAAAATCCCCACAACGAGCAGTTTCTAAAATTTACAAAAGAATAAATAAAGCACCGACTATTCGGATTCTGACAGCATTCAACACTTTGCCTGTTCTACATGAATGCAAATTGCGAGGCTTTTCCAGGACATTGGTAAATTATCTAGGCCTTTTCAAATGACCAAATAAGCCTAATCAAGAGATATGCTCAAATTCCAATGCCGGTTCCAAGTGCCACCATTTACCTATAGACAATAAGCGTGAAAGCCTAGTTGGGAAGCGTCTGACGGGGAGAGTGTGCAGGTCCGACTGAGCAGCCAGGCAACTCCTCAAGGTCTGTTACACAACCTACAAGTTTGTCGGCCAACCTCACCAAAATAAGGTATATTATCTATCAAGATGCTGCCTCAGTAACTATCCACGAGATAACGCTTGTCAAGAGGAAACGATAAGTATTTGCGGAACAGCACCCATTAGATAAACAAACAAATCGCACAGGTTTGAGGGTGTCGCAAAATGCCATCCTACTTACTGATGATCCAAATGTATTGTTTGCGATAGTAACCAGCAAAACGTGCATAATTCATCGACAATTGCTGATGTGACGTGTTAGTGACATAGACCCCTCCACCACCTGGTCTGTAGCCTTGTGTTAACACCCTCTTACATATAGCGCCCTGGAGGAGGCTTGTCGCTGCTTCTTGGCCCGGAATCGACGCGTCTGCCCCAACCAGCAGCAGGCCCTGTCTATTACCATGTCCACCCGCCTCTAGAACAACTAGCCCTGTGTGTGTGCATAAGCAAAGCAATTATAGATACACGAGGGAACCAAAAAAAGCTTGTTTTATTTATCATCGTCTATTGGACGTCAAACATAATAAAATAAAAATCTACATATCAAAACAGCTTCATAGTTGTCCAGCGACGAAAACAAGCACCCTCAAAGGAGCTTAATCGCTATGGGCAAAATAAATACTGTATCATTTTTTTAAAAAAGGTCATTCTGATATATTTCTTTGGATGAAACCCCCTGCCGCCACATAGGTTACTCTTTCTGATAAGCAGCAAGGGGTCTTTTATAAGCACTTTCCCTCAGACAGGACAGCACATCCTTTAGTGAACCAGTTGTGGACCACTGGTTGGAACGAAAAATAGCCCAAACTACAAATGGGTCCACTGAGCAGGATCGATCGGATGACCCACACCTTCACAGGTGGACACTCTACTCTGCCTGAGCTACGACCCGCTCCTCACATGAGGGAACGCGTCAAATGGATGCATACTTCATCACGTTGAATTAAATACTATTGCAGTAGTCTGCACTGACCTCCCTTTCAATGCCCGATAACATGGCCTGATAAAACTGATATCAGACTGACCAGCTTGATATCACCCTTTGGTATTTTGCTATGGCTGGTTCAGCTTTGAAAACTGAAGTCACACGCAACCACCTTCATATACCTTGAGGCTGCCAGACCCTCTGGAATGCGGATCGACTTGGGCCAGCCTTGTCAAATCCTCATCTCAGCATCCCTTGGGCCTCAAACCCCATACCGGACAATAACTGATCAATCTCGCCACCAAGGAAAGCAATACAGCAAAACCTTGTTTCAAATGAGACATCGCACAAAATATGTACAACATGTGTTACTTGCACGTTGTTTTGGTTGAATATCTAATCTAATTATAAGTAGAGTTTTCCGGCTATCTTTGTCAACTAAGTAAATGTCGGTATTTTTTTAAAGTCTTTATACTGCTGTTCCTGTAGCAGAGGATGGGGGGCTCCGGGAACAGCCCTGCTACAACCCCGCTATCCCTGCTACATCCCTGCCACATCCCTGCCACATCCCTGCTACATCCCTGCCACATCCCTGCTACAGCCCTGCCACATCCCTGCTACATCCCTGCTACATCCCTTCCACAGCCCTGCTACATCCCTGCTACAGCCATGCTACATCCCTGCTACAGCCCTGCCACATCCCTGCTACATCCCTGCCACATCCCTGCTACATCCCTGTTACATCCCTGCTACATCCCTGCCACATCCCTGCTACATCCCTGCCACATCCCTGCAACATCCCTGCTACAGCCCTGCCACATCCCTGCTACATCCCTGCTACAGCCCTGCTACAGCCATGCTACAGCCCTGCCACATCCCTGCTACAGCCCTTCTACATCCCTGCTACAGCCCTTCTACATCCCTGCCACAGCCCTTCTACATCCCTTCTACAGCCCTGCTGCATCCCTGCTACAGCCCTGCTACATCCCTGCTACAGCCCTTCTACATCCCTGCTACAGCCCTTCTACATCGCTGTGACATCCCTGCTACAGCCCTTCTACATCCCTGCTACATCCCTGCTACAACCCTTCTACATCCCTGCTACAGCCCTTCTACATCTCTGCTACAGCCCTGCTACAGCCCTTCTACATCCCTGCTACAACCCTTCTACATCCCTGCTACAACCCTTCTACATCCCTGCTACAGCCCTGCTACATACGTGCTACATCCCTGCTACATCCCTTCTACATCCCTGCTACATCCCTGCCACATCCCTTCTACATCCCTGCTACATCCCTGCTACAACCCTGCCACATCCCTGCCACAACTCTGCCATATCCCTGCCACATCCCTGCTACATCCCTGCCACAGCCCTTCTACAGCCCTGCTACATCCCTGCTACAACCCTTCTACATCCCTGCTACATCCCTGCTACAGCCCTTCTACATCCCTGCTACAGCCCTGCTACATCCCTTCTACATCCCTGCTACAGCCCTTCTACATCCCTGCTACAGCCCTTCTACATCCTTGCTACACCCCTGCCACATCCCTGCCACATCCCTGCTACACCCCTGCTACATCCCTTCTACATCCCTGCTACATCCCTGCTACAGCCCTTCTACATCCCTGCTACATCCCTGCTACAGCCCTGCTACATCCCTTCTACATCCCTTCTACATCGCTGCTACAACCCTGCTACATCCCTGCCACATCCCTGCTACATCCCTGCTACATCCCTGCCACATCCCTGCCACAGCCCTGCCACATCCCTGCCACAGCCCTGCCACATCCCTGCTACAGCCCTGCTACATCCCTGCTACATCCCTGCTACAGCCCTGCTACAGCCCTGCTGCAGCCCTGCTACAGCCCTGCTTGTTCTGTCTGTGTGTGATGCCCTTCGCGAAGAGACAACATCAATCCCGTGCCGGACTGTATTGTCGGGTTAACTCCAGTCGAGCGGAGATGTGTCTGAGAGGGTGAGGCATGGTCAGGGTAGGGGTCAGAGGTCACGCACCCATCATTTACTCAAAGCAAACCAGATATGCGTCATCTTGTTTACGAGACCCTTCCACTTTGGATGGCTTGTGCTTGGACAATGTACTTTTGTGTTTATAAAAGAGAGGTAATATTACGGCAACCTAACCGATGTATCAGTCTATATAACCTACTGTCCAAGTTCAAGTGGTCCGAGCGATTGCTTGGTTGGTTGTTGGAGCTTTACATCCTGGCAACATCTAAGGTCATATCAGGACAGGTACCGACTTGTGACAGTGTGCACTCATGGTGACTTTATAGTGCTGCCCCACTGGGAAACCAGGCCACCAGCACCATGACCAAATATCCCATTATCCTGACACTGAGCCAATCAGGCCTTGCCCTATCCTAACAATGCCGAGCACCTGGCTAGGAAACGACAAGCATCAATATTTAAGTCATTGGTTTGACTCGACCAGGGTTAGAAAGCTCATAATGGTAAGTGCCTACAAAATCGTTTTCCTTTAAACCAAAAAATGAAGCTTTTAAATAAAAGATGATTAAGCGGAGCAGGGGCGACACAATTCATAACAAAACAGAAAAGGGATCAACAACAAAGGGAACCACGCAATATTTTATTAATAGCATGCCAGTAAGATTAGTCAAATATGGATGCCGTGTGGTGGAAAATATAAATAAAAACATGAGGTTGCTAATCATAAACCACCTCAGCCCACATTTGCGCTTAGTGAGAGGCCAAGCTGCTCACCCGGTCCACCTAGACAAGCAGTAGTGAGCAGACAGAGGCAGACTATTTTCTACCCGCGCCAACTCCCACGAAGACGATCAGGTGACCCCGGCTTCCTTGTCCGCCATCCCAGAAATTCAGTGAACACGACCTTAGGTGGTTTTGCAGCGTTCCGTGCACCGCAGAAGGTCAAGGTCACACGCTACAAGTCAATGCAAGTGGGTTGATGAATGCCGCCACTCTTTTCGGACAATGTAAGACTGAGTTAGGAAATTCGTGTGGGGTTATTACATTAAGCTTCTATAATATTAGTTGGTTGGTTGATTGTCGGAGGTTTACGTCCCGGCAACATCTAAGGTCATACGGGTACCTACTTGTGACAGTGCACACTCATGGTGACTTTATAGTGCTGCCCCACTGGGAAATCAGGCCGCCATCACCATAACCTGGTATCCCACTCAGTCACATTATCCTGACACTGAGCCAACCAGTTCTTGCCCTATCCTAATAATGTTGAGCGCCAGGCAAGGAAGATAATATTAGTATAAAAATAGTGAAATGTATGAGAATTTGAAGCTGTTAAATAGAAAATAACACTCACTCTATACAGACAATGCGGTGATTTGTATAAATATAGTGAAATGTATGAGAATTTGAAGCTGTTAAATAGAAAATAACGCTCACTCTATACAGACAATGCGGTGATTTGTATAAATATAGTGAAATGTATGAGAATTTGAAGCTGTTAAATAGAAAATAACGCTCACTCTATACAGACAATGAGGTGATTTGTATAAATATATTGACAAGTATGAGAATTTGAAGCTGTTAAATAGAAAATAACGCTCACTCTATACAGACAATGCGGTGATTTGTATATATATAGTGAAATGTATGAGAATTTGAAGCTGTTAGATAAAAAATAACGCTCACTCTATACAGACAATGAGGTGATTTGGGGAAAAGCTTTTCCTGTTGACATGGCAGCCACTTATAAGGGCACGCCCTACAAGGTCATTGATGCTGAAGGACCTTCGCCCTTTACTTTTCCAGCGACCATGGGAATCACATTTTTCCAGGGATCACTTGGGGGAATTAAAAGGTTGTGCCCATTGCCCATTCAATGAATTAAACTAAAGTAGGCCCTGCTTGGGGTCAGAACGTCATGCATGTGCACGTCCTGTTGACCCCTATTTGTAAATGAAGGGCATCACGTGACACTTTGAGAAGCCTGGCAGGAGAACCACGCCCTCAGCGGACAGACCAGTTGATAATAAATGAGAACGGTTTGCATGTAAATGACAAAAAGAATTGGTTGGTTGTTGGCGTTTTACATTCTGACAACATCTAAGGTCATATCAGGATGGGTACTGACTTGTGACAATGCACACTCATGGCGACTTTATATATAGAGTTGCCCCACTGGGAAATCAGGCAGCTGGCACCATGACACGATATCCAACACAGTCACATTATCCTGACACTGAGCTAACCAGTCCTTGCCCTATCCTATTAATGCCAAGCGACAGGCTAGGAAGCAACAACTATCAATTTTGTAAGTCACTGGTTTGACTCAACTGGGATTTGAACTCCTGATCTCCCGCACGGGAGGCCTGCGCTCAACCAATTCGGGCACCGCGCCCGGTTGACAAAAACGGTCCTCTATGACACACACCACCACCTCCTCAAAGCAAGCACCCACTATAAGTACCCGGGTGCTTTTCTTCCCGAAAGTGAATTGGGAATGTAAGAATTATACACCAAGTGTCAACATATCTATATGTCAAATGCATAATGTGTGCGCGTATATATAATGTGAAATGCTGAACCAAGTTAGGGTGCCTGGCATAGGGACGAAGTCACGCACAACAAACCTCAATGAACACATGGTACAAGCTAGGACCGGAAAGGACGAACAATGTGACTACTTTAATATGTGCAAATTTTAAACACCAGTTTTATGTATTATTAATTCCTTTCATAACAAAATAGGCAACAAGACAGAAATATATGGATCGAGCCTAAGACTGGCTAGCCCTTTAGACCTACCGTTACATTTTATTGAGGAAAGTTGGTGGCGAAATAGGCAGATAGTAGCGGGGGTGGGGTGAGGCCCCGCCTCTAGGGAAGGAGGAGAATTAAGGGAGCTGCTTGGAAGCAAACCTCCCGCTCCCCAGGCCGCACCCCAGCCTGCAGTAACCCAGACTACAAAGGAGCAAATCAAAAGGAGGTTACGGGAGCAGTAGTAGGAGACAATAACAAACAATAATAAGCAGGATCATTACATACTTGCGTAATATGTACCCTATACCCCCCTCAATGACAGCGAATGCACTCATTCAACCCAATGAGAAGTTTAATTTGCATGAGTATTCGTATGCAAATACTGCATCCATAACCACATGCAGGTGCAAAGAACAACGCGTATTATTATGAATATTACTAATTGTATTAATTCTTTTCACTTTTCTACAGACCAGAACACAAATGCATATGAACAAGCAGACCCTCATCATAACAGTCCCCCCCCCCCTAGCGGCCTCATAATGAACAATTTAATGTCCATTTCAGTAGCCATTAAAACAAAGAAATCTCATTACACAAAAGGCACAACCTGCTATAAGCACAACATATCACAATCAATTACATGCACATGCAAATTCATGCTGATGAAGCAATATCTACACTTTATTGATGGTGATTAATTCAATTAAGGCAAATGCATATCTGATGATCAGAAACCTCATAAATATATTCCCATATTACCTATTTGCGTAAAGGTTATGGGCACTTGTATCGCTTACTGGGGTGGGAGGGGTAGCTACTTTGATATTTTATTGGGAAATAAAACACTAATTTAAGACTGGATTTAAGCGTACAGACAAATGTAAACCTTACCATGAAATCTGGAACACCAGATAACGCCATATAAAAGAATTATATACAACTGCCTATAAAAGGTCCACAACGACCATAATAGAATAACAAACACAAATTACTCCCCACAGCACAAATCTCAACCAAGTCAATCTTCTACTGTATTTTGCAAATGAATAATAACATTCTGTGTAAAACTGGTACCAATGACACGGTGCTGAAAAAAGAGAATTGCACAGTGATGGTGATTTTATAGTTCTGCCCCAATAGGATACTGTGCTGCAGAAAACCATGACACAATATCTCATTCAGTCACATTATCCTGATACTGAGCAAACTAGTCATTTCCCTATCCTAATATGCTAGGTAGCTATAGGTATCAATTTAGTAAATTATTGGTTTGACTCGGTCAGGGTTCGAACCTACGACCTCTTGCAGTCTAAAACACGTGTATACGTGCGTTTATAAGGTGTCATAGACCATTGTAAAACTAGTGTAATATGATAACTGGAGTCAGGACTACCTAATAATGTCCGTCTTTTACTATTTTTTCTATCAACTACTTTTATTAGAAAGACACTCCAGGGGCCATATGCATGGAGCAGTGTTAGCGAGCCAAACCGCGGTTAGGGCGGCATTTCTGGTTTAGCGCTGAAAAGTCACTATGCATGGAGCAGTGTTAGACAAACACCGCAGGTTTAAACTCGGAGATTCTAACCCCAGCCCATAGCAGGTTTACAGCGGTGTTAGTGTTAGGTTAGTGTCAGGATGGAGCACAAATCTATTCAATGCTATCATATTTAACAGAATTACATACGCAATAAGTGAAATTTAATCAAATTAACCCTAAAATTGAACTGTTATTAACGCTCCCGCTGCACTGGCGGCGTTATTCATATTGTCGAATCGACGAATGTAAAGTAAACAAATCGCCGCCGCCGCCGCATCGACGTCAATATCCATACTGTCGAACGTCAACTAAACATGGCCGCCACCGCCACCATAACGGTGGCAATATATTACAGCCAAATCTATTCAATGCGATCATATTTGACAGATTTACATACGCAATAAGTGAAATTTAATCAAATTAACCCTAAAATCGAACCGATATTAACGCCGCCGCCACATTGGCGGCGTTATTCATATTGTCGAATCGAGGGATTTCCCAAATCTATAAATAACTTCATGTTTAGCTAACACGAACCGTTTAAGCGCCCATGCATACGGCATGACATACTTCGCGATGCCTCTGATAACCGGTGATAGCTACCCGGTGTTTAAGGCTTAACACCACATGCCGCCAACACCGCTCCATGCATACGGGCCCAGACTAAATGGCGGGTGTTCGATTCGTTGTGCACATCGGGGAAGGCTGTGTACATGGCTGCTTACGGTAAGATACAGCCCACAGCCGACTACACAGCTGCATTTACAACATGATTAATCGGCCTCAGCTGTGGAACGGGCAGATACAGGCACCATGTCGACTTCACAGATCTATGTATAGTTAACATACCTCCTCGTACACTGTTATCGTTCTATATTTCCATGTATAGCAATGTGTGGCTACTGTTAGTGTTACACATATGACGTTCTTCCCACTCCCTGTTTTATATTTCAATATATAGCACTGTGTGACTACTGTTAGTGTTACACATATGATGTTCTTCCCCCTCCCTGTTCTATATTTCAATATATAGCACTGTGTGACTACTGTTAGTGTTACACATATGATGTTCTTCCCCCTCCCTGTTCTATATTTCACTATATAGCACTGTGTGACTACTGTTAGTGTTACACATATGATGTTCTTATTTCAATATATAGCACTGTGCGACTACTGTTAGTGCTACACATATGATGTTCTTCCCCCTCCCTGTTTTATATTTCAATATATAGCACTGTGCGACTACTGTTAGTGTTACACATATGATGTTCTTCCCCCTCCCTGTTCTATATTTCACTATATAGCACTGTGTGACTACTGTTAGTGTTACACATATGATGTTCTTCCCCCTCCCTGTTCTATATTTCACTATATAGCACTGTGCGACTACTGTTAGTGTTACACATATGATGTTCTTCCCCCTCCCTGTTCTATATTTCACTATATAGCACTGTCTGACTACTGTTAGTGTTACACATATGATGTTCTTCCCGTCTCCCTGTTCTAAATGTCAATACATAGCAATATGCGGCTACTGTTATTGTTACAGATATGATGTTCTTCCCGTCTCCCTGTTCTATATTTCAATATATAGCACTGTGCGACTAGTGTTGCACAGATGATCTCTCTGCCTTCCTCTGTTTATATTTCGATGAGGATGCGGCAATGAAAGGAAAGATCAAGTCCAATATAAATTTACTTTGACTCCTGCAAAATCGACTTAAAATAAACAAAAACAAAAAACACATGGTACAACATAAGACCGCAAAGGACGAACAATGCGACTACTACCTTTAAAACAAAAGGGGGGGGGGGGAGAATACAATACCATAACCTTCCAACAGGCATTATTCAGCAATGGCCCAACAAATAGTTTGTCGAGCAGAAATTATTACTAAAGCAGGTTTGGCATTTGAGATGGAAATTAGTCACGAAAAGAAATCTCTGACTTTGTGTTGTCCATCCTGTGCTTGATAGACCATCAGACAGACGCCTGCCATTTCCTGGTGTTCAGCATGCATGTTGGAAGTCCTTGAAGTTTCCAGTCTATTTATGCAATGCTTTCTGGTTTACTTAAATCCCACTTTTCGGACACAGCTTAGTGCCTATCAATGCGTGGCTGTGCCAGAAGTAAGGTTTGCTCTTTATGTAGCAAAGATGCCATGTAGCGTACAATGGTGCTTACTTTATGTCCTACCTCCGCTGCCCTTTCCACAAACCCGCCCCTCTCTAGTGATAACGATCAGCGATCAATTCCTATATGAGACAAACCAGGCGGAACTAGAAGCCCAGTCGGGCTGGAAGTAAACCAGGCGCAGTGTCGATCCATAGATCCACCCGCTCCCACCTGACGTCCAAAGAAAATATTGGCTCCATAATTATGAAGCGAGTGCTTAGACAATGGCATTCTAGGTGTTGACTCAGACACTTAGATAGCAGCCTACTTTAAAGCCGGTAATACCAGAGATCCTAGGATAGCAGCCAAAATACCCAGTAATATAATTGCTGGTAAGAAAGAGAAGCCTACATATGCAGTAATATAATTTTACCTAGCTAGTAATATGACTGATGCTAAGAGCTACCAGTCTAATTACCCAGTAACACAATTAACGCTAATAGATAGCAACCTCCTTACCCAGTAATATTATTGACGCTAAGAAATAGCAGCCTATTTACTCAGTAACATCATGTACACCTTCTTTTGACATGCTCTCACTTTGTTTTCAATCCCCAGCCTCTCCTCCTGGGTTTAGCGTTCTCCAGTTTCCATTGGACTGTGATAGGCTTTATTTGGGCACACTGTTCCCTACTGGACCTAAATCTCAAATTACAATGGACGTGTTTAAATAAACAGGACTCAAGTACTCAGATTCATCATATTTTGTATGTCAGCTTGAGATGTGTGAAAGGCGACGGTTGGTGTTGACCCATTGGTGATGGCTTGACGTTATTGTTTGTGGTGTAGTTGTTTGTGGTGGAGGTAGAGGTGGAGGTGGTAGTAGTCATTGTGGTAGCAGTGGTAGTAATAATAGTAGTAGTAGTAGTAGTGGTAGTAGTAGTAGTGTAGTAGTAGTGGTAGTAGTAATAGAAGTAGTAGTAATGGGAGGGTTATAATAGGTTGAGCTCCCGACCTTTCACATGCGAACCCTACGCGTCCGGTGCTGCTACCATATAGGATACATGACGTGACATTCCCACTCTACTCGTTGCCCTCAGGGACACGTGACCTTAGTGACGTCCTACCTACCTTGAACCTTGACCCCGGAGTCATGACGCCCCATGTGTGCCCCTTTAGGCGGTGCCTGCTGGGACCCTTGGACCCTGAAATCTCTGACATGCTTTAAGTGGAGACCCGTGTTGGGTCAGCGTCACGGTCTGCACCCGACCTGCCCCCCCCCCCCCCCTCTGCAGACTCTCCCCCGTCCCGAACTGCCCCCCCCCCCCTCGGCCCCGACATGCTCTCCGCGTCCCACCCGTCGGCATACTCTCTGGCCGCCGAAACTGAGATAATATGGGAGTACTACTACTGCTGCTGTTACTACTACTACTGTTGCTACTGCTACTGCTGCTGCTGCTGCTCCTCCAGTTACTGTTACTACTACTACTGCTGCTGCTCCTCCAGTTGCTGTTACTACTACTGCTGCTGCTGCTCCTCCAGTTACTGTTATTACAACTACTGCTGCTGCTCCTCCAGTTACTGTTACTACTACTACTGCTGCTGCTCCTCCAGTTACTGTTACTACTACTACTGCTGCTGCTGCTCCTCCAGTTACTGTCACTACAACTACTGCTGCTGCTCCTCCAGTTACTGTTACTACAACTACTGATGCTGGTCCTCCAGTTGCTGTTACTACTACTGCTGCTGCTGCTCCTCCAGTTACTGTTAGTACAACTACTGCTGCTGCTGCTCCTCCAGTTGCTGTTACTATTACTACTGCTGCTGCTCCTCCAGTTACTGTTACTACTACTGCTGCTGCTGCTCCTCCAGTTACTGTTACTACTACTGCTGCTGCTCCTCCAGTTACTGTTACTACTACTACTGCTGCTGCTCCTCTAGTTGCTGTTACTACAACTGCTGCTGCTCCTACTACTGCTGCTGCTCCTACTGCTGCTGCTGCTGCTCCTCCAGTTGCTCTTACTACTACTACTGCTGCTCCTCCAGTTGCTCTTACTACTACTACTGTTGCTGCTGCTCCTTCAGTTGCTGTTACTACTACTACTGCTGCTACTGCTGCTCCTCCAGTTGCTGTTACTACAACTACTGCTGCTCCTGCTGCTGCTACTGCTCCTCCAGTTGCTGTTACTACTACTACTACTGCTCATCCAGTTGCTGTTACTACTACTACTGCTACTGCTGCTACTGCTGCTACTGCTGCTGCTCCTACAGTTGCTGTTACTACTACTACTGCTACTGCTGCTCCAGTTGCTGCTGCTCCTCCAGTTGCTGTTACTACTACTCCTACTGCTGCTACTCCAGTTGCTGTTACTACTACTGCTGCTGCAGCTCCTCCAGTTGCTGTTACTACTACTGCTGCTGCTGCTGCTACTGCTGCTGCTGCTACTGCTACTGCTGCTACTGCTACTACTGCTACTCCTGCTACTACTACTACTACTGCTGTTACGGCTGCTACTACTACTACTATTGCTGCTACTACTGCTGCTGCTACTACTACTACTACTACTGCTACTACTACTACTGCTACTACTACTACAGCTAGTACTACTACTACTGCTACTACTGCTACTACTGCTGCTACTACTACAACTGCTACTACTGCTGCTACTACTACTACTACTACTACTACTAATGTAGGGACTACTACTACCACCACCACCACTTCTATAATTAGTATTACTACTCAAAACTAATACATTTACTAGTACTATTAATGGTACAACGGTCCCATTGACACTGCGATGGACCGTGCCCTGATCTGTGTGCAGTGAAGAAGGAGAACACCGAGTAAGCTTTGTATCTCGCTTTAATCTGGCTTTGATCAGATTAGGTAAAGAAGTGACCTGTCACTGCCCAGCCGGGTTACACCTCACCGCCTTAGAGGGGTGTCAGCTAGTAACATTTGGAACAGTCCACCCTAGAGACTGTTCCTGCTAGCTTGATGTCACTTGTTGCTACGTGTTAGCAAAGAGGGGACATCATAGTCACTGCTGCCACCAGGTAGTAGTGGGGCTCATTATGGACTACTACACTATTATTATGCTTGCCAATATTCATTACTACTCATACTACTACTGCTGCCACCAGGTAGTAGGGCTCATTATGGACTACTACACTATTATTATGCTTGCCAATATTCATTACTACTCATACTACTACTGCTGCCACCAGGTAGTAGTGGGGCTCATTATGGACTACTACACTATTATTATGCTTGCCAATATTCATTACTATTCATACTACTACTGCTAGAACAAAGAACTCATCATCTATCTGTTGTAACAATCACCAATTTCATTTTTCGACAAATCAATTAATAAGTCAAACCAAGGACTTACAAAATTGATACTTATTGCTACCTAGCCTGGCACTTGGCATTATTAGGATAGGGTGAGGACTGGTTAGCTCAGTATCAGGTGGTATGGTCACAGTGGCCCGGCATCCTAGTGGGACAGCACTATAAAGACACGTGAGTGTGGATTTTCACAAGTCGGTGCCCGTCCTTTAATCCTAGATGTTGCCAGGATGTAAAACCCCAAACAAAGCTACTTATTGGGGCCGTGTTTTCATGACATGTATGTTAAATGGGCAGATCCATCAACTCGAGAATTCTGCTAAATTTGAGACATAGTAAAATTTGCGTCCAATTTTCAAACCATTACTTAAAGTGGTGATGAAGCCATCTTGTCACTAAACAGTGACAAGATATATATATATATACATGTATATCTGCTCTATAATCTATTATGGGAATATAAACAAGGGCTCTAACTCTTCAGTTTGCTCTATTATTATATACCATTTATCTAGGCTCTACTGCATACTGCATGTAGTTCCAGATTCGGTCACACCGGAGCCACTAGTAGCTTTGACACTTGTATGCCAGCTGTGCCTGGTCTTTATCGCCTCCAGACCCATTCGGACAGTCAATATTTAACTATACCTTATATCTACCATCTTCCTTTTCAGCACAGCCTTAGCGCGGTCAAGCCGGAATTGGTTCACAAATGGAGCGCGACCAGACCAGGATTGGCGGGGAATCAGCCTCGTGGTGCCAAACCGCATCAGTAACGTCGTTCCGCCATAATCGCGTTCGTTTCGGTTTGTTTGTTTGTTGTTTTACATCCTAGCAACATCTAAAGTCATATCAGGATGGGTACCGACTTGTGACAGTGCATACTCATGATGACTTTATAGTGCTGCCCCACTAGAATACCAGGCCGCCAGCACCATGACCTGATATCCCACTCAGTCACATTATCCTGGCACTGAGCCAACCAGTCCTTGTCCTATTCTATTAATGCCGAGCGCCAGGCTAGGAAGTGACAAGTATCAATGTTATAAGTCATTGGTTTGACTCGACTGAGAACCGAACTCCCGACCTCCTGCATGAGAGGCCAATGCTCTACCGATTGGCGGGTGGCAGGTGGCGGGAGGCCGGTGATGACTAGAAGGCCGTCGCCGAGTGGCTGGCAGATTAAGTGCCCAGCGCTCTTCTCGTTCTCGGGCCAAGACTTTGACAGTTGACGGGAATCGAGCGTCGCTTTGAGGTGACACGACTAGAAGCGGTCGGAAATTTGTATTCTGGGAAATCATAGCGAGATTTGTGAGGGCTTCGTTCGGCGTTCGCCCAGCTGTGTAACGTAGGCATCACTGAATGTACGTCACATATACTATTTATAACTTTCAGTCACATTGTGATAAGCAAAAAAGTTATCCGATGAACATGTTTTATGTCCTAGCATCATCTACGGTTAATGTCAGAATGTTTACCGACTTACAGTCACTGCGCGCTACTACATGCTTTATATATTATAGTGCTGCCCCACCCGGATACCAAGCTGTTAGCACCATGCTAGTATACAGCCATAATATCTTAACACTGAGCCAATCAGTCCTTGGCCCAGCGCCAGGCAAGTTAGTGACAAGCATACATTTTTGTAAGACTTTTATTTGGCTCGGCTGGGATGATATTCACGACTTCCCGCACAGCAAGTGGGTGCTCTACGTCTAGGGCCCAGTCTAATTGCAATAATGCCAAGTCACACGGTGGTTCATAAGGGTGCTTGCATTGTGTTAAAAAAAGTGCCGAGGGGAGAGTGAAAATACAAGTTCAAGTGTAATTCAGCCATAATGACCCTCTTCAACTGTTAATGATATATAGACCAAGAATGCTTCCACGGTCGGGTTGGCTATCAATGAAACAAAACTGAAATATGACCAATTTGCCACTAATTGCAGAGACGCGATATAAAGAGGCAGTTCACTGCGGTAGAGTTCTTTGACTAATAGTGAAATTGAAGCCCTTTGACGATGTGTTATAACCTTTGTAATTCCACATAGTCCTTCCCTGCAGAGAGAGGCAGAGGGGGAGGGAGAGCGAGGGGGTGGGGGTGGTAGGGTTTTTTGATTGATTGATTGATTGATTGATTGCTGTTTGCTTTACGCCGTGTCGGCAGCATAGGCCACCATATTCACGGCGATGGAGTGGGAGGGAGTGGGGAGGGGGAGAGGGGCGGCGGGAGAGGGGGGAGGGGGAGGGCGGAGAGGGGAGGGGGGGAGTGGGGGGAGGGGGGAGGGGGGAGAGGGGGGAAGGGGGGAGAGGGGGGAGGGGGGGAGAGAGAGGAGAGGGGGGAGGGGGATATGGGGGGGAGGGGGAGAGAGGGGGATGGGGAGAGGGTGGGGGGGGGAGAGGGTGTGGGGGAGGGAGGGGAGGGGAGAGGGAAGGGGAGGGGGAGGGGGAGAGGGATGGGGAGGAGAGATGGGAGAGAGGGAGGGGGAGAGGGAGGGGAAAAGGGAGGGAGGGAGGGGGAGAGGGAGGCGGAATATGGGGAGGGGGGAGAGGGAGAGGGGTTTAGAGGGAGAGGGTGAGGGAGAGGGAGAGGGAGGGAGAGGGAGGGGGGGAGAGGGAGGGGAGAGGGAAGGGGAGAGGGAGGAGAGGGAGGGGGGAGAGGAGGGGAGGGAGGGAGGGGAGAGGGAGGAGGAGAGGGAGAGGGAGGGGGAGAGGAGCGGGAGAGGGAGGGGGAGGGGGGGAGAGGGATGGGGAGAGGGAGGGGAGAGGGAGGGGAGAGGGAGGGGGAGGGAGGGGGGGGGAGAGGGAGGGGGAGAGGGAGGGGAGAGGGAGGGGGAGAGGGAGGGGGAGAGGGAGGGGGAGAGGGAGGGGGAGAGGGAGGGGGAGAGGGAGGGGGAGAGGGAGGGGGAAAGGGAGGGGGAAAGGGAGAGGGAGAGGGAGGGGGAGGGGAGAGGGAAGGGGGGGGGGAGGGAGGGGGAGAGGGAGGGCATTGAAGCAGGCTTATTCGTTAAAGCATGTTGACCGCTGAGAAAGTTTTGCGCTAGTTTGGCCTGCAGGGAGGTGTCCCGTCCGACACGACCACAACGAGCCGAGACCAGCGTGAGCTACTCACGCACGCGCAGTCCTCATCAGCACTGCGTCAAGCAACTCAACACGCCCCTCTCGAATCACGCAGAAGCAACACTACGGCCAGTCCCCGGCCATACTGCCCGTGCACAGGGAGCCCTACCTCAGGTATAGCATTACATACCGTATTGTCTCCTTTAGACGGCGTGGGTCGTTACAGCGCGGTTTGTTTTTCGCAGCTTTAGAAGGGCGACGGAGAGGTGGATACCAAATGGTGTGGCCCGGGTGATTGGTTGGGTGGTTGTTGGAGTTCTGTCCTGGCAACATCTACGGTCATATTAGGACGGGTACCAACTTGTGACAGTGCACACTCATGGCGACTTTATAGTGCTGCCCCATTGAGAAATCAGGCCACTGGCACCATGACCCGATATCCCACTCAGTCATATTATCCTGACACTGAGCTAACCATTCCTTGCCCGATGCTAAGAATGCCGGGCGCCAGGCTAGGAAGCGAGAAGTATCAGTTTTGTCATTGGTTTGACTCGACCGGCAATGAGTGCACACCTTCACATGTCAGTACGCGACATGACCAGAGGACGCCCGGATGCAGGATCCAACCACGCCGACCTGGGAAGGGGCAGAGCGGTCTGACAAGATCCCTAAAATCGGCTATTTGATAAAGATAATTTAATAACAAAACAAAACTGTCTTGCTTCTTCTATTGACTGATTTCATTAATAATATGTTCACCATGCATCGGCATAATAACAGCAAGCAAGTGTGTCTGTAGATATTACAGCTGTTAGTTTCTACAATAATTGGGAAAAAATAAATCCGAAAATGTACCATAAACATTTCATACAAGATCATACATGACTGCGAATATTAATGAATTCTTTATTCTGACCATATTCAGAGCAGGCCTGCGCACACCACCCTCCGACCCCCCTCCCGCCTGTGGTACGGATATTAGGATTGTTGAAAGGTAATGTGCAGCAGGAGGCTGGCTGGGATGTGAGCAGCGACACAAATCGTACAGAGATCAGTGTGTACAGCATGTAAAGCTCATGGACTGAGCAGCTCAGTTAACATGGCGAGCAGCTCAGCAGTGCCTTCGTTGCTGCTACAGCGTGTGCCTTCGTTGCTGCTACATCGGGTGGCTTCATTGCTGCTACACCGTGTGGCTTCATTGCTGCTGCACCGTATGGCTTCATTACTGCTGCACCGGGTGCCTTCATTGCTGCTACACCGTGTGCCTTCATTGCTGCTACACCGTGTGGCTTCATTGCTGCTACACCGCGTGCCTTCATTGTGCTACACCGTGTGCCTTCATTGCTGCTACACCGTGTGGCTTCATTGCTGCTACACCATGTGCCTTCATTGCTGCTACACCGTGTGGCTTCATTGCTGCTACACCGTGTGGCTTCATTGCTGCTACACCGTGTGGCTTCATTGCTGCTACACCATGTGGCTTCATTGCTTCTACACCATGTGGCTTCATTGCTGCTACACCATGTGGCTTCATTGATGATACACCGTGTGCCTTCATTGCTGCTACACCGTGTGCCTTCATTGCTGCTACACTGTGTGGCTTAATTGCTGCTACACCATGTGGCTTCATTGCTGCTACACTGTGTGCCTTCATTGCTGCTACACCATATGCCTTCATTGCTGCTACACCATGTGGCTTCATTAATACTACACCATGTGCCTTCATTGCTGCTACACCGTGTGCCCTCGTTGCTACTACACCGTGTGGTTTCATTGCTGCTACACCGTGTGGCTTCATTGCTGCTACACCGTGTGCCTTCATTGCTGCTACACCGTGTGGCTTCATTGCTGCTACACCGTGTGCCTTCATTGCGGCTACACTGTGTGGCTTCATTGCTGCTACACCGTGTGGCTTCATCAAGCCAGCATCCCCACCAGCCACTAACTACATCCCCACCACCCACTAAGACCATCATCCACCACCCATTAATCCTCTCACACACTAACTACATCCCCACCACCCACTGAGACCATCATCCACCACCCATTAATCCTCCTCTCACACACTAACTACATCCCCACCACCCACTAAGACCATCATCCAGCACCCATTAATCCTCCTCTCACACACTAACTACATCCCCACCACCCACTAAGACCATCATGCACCACCCATTAATCCTCCCCTCACCCACTAACTTAGTAACTACATCCCCACCACCCACTAAGACCATCATCCACCACCCATTAATCCTCCTCTCACACTC